>JAREIK010001833.1:557363-657514 GCA_029783825.1 Sapria himalayana | reverse complement strand
TAATCTATATATCTATTTGAATATCTATCTAGCTAAAAATCAATTATCTATCTATCTATCTGTTTATCTCTCTTTGTATCTATTTGTCTATCTATCTATTTATCTGTTTAAATATTTGTCTATCTGTATATCTACCTATCTTTCTTTTTGTCTATCTATCTATCTGTCTATCAATATGTGAATATATTTATCTATCTAACTATCTAACTATTTATCTTATATCTGTATTTCTGTCTAACTATCTAAATGCCTTTCTATTTAACAATCTATTAGTATAAATGCCTAAATATGTATTTATCTAACTATCCATCAATAAATTTATCTATCTATCTATTTATTTATTTATATATCTTTCGTGTACCTGACTATATGACCATTTATTTATATGTATTTTTATCTATCTATCTGTCTATATGTCTATCTATCTATCTACCTATTTGCAAATTTGTCTATCTATATAAATGTCTTTAAATCTATCTATTTATTAGTTTATCTATTAATCAATCATTCAATCTGTATGTCTGTCTATCTATCTATCTATCTGTATAACTATCTATCTGTATATTTCTATCTCCATTTATCTCTATCATCCTATTTGTTTAGTTGTCTATATTTCTTTATGAGTATCTATATATCTATCTATTTGTCTATCTTTTTATCTATATATTTGTATTCCTATTTATCTATCTATTTGTATATCTATATTTTTATTTATCTATCTATTTGTCCATCTATATATATATATATATGTGTGTGTGTGTGTGTGTGTGTGTGTGTGTGTGTGTGTGTGTGTGTGTGTGTGTGTGTGCGTGTGTGTGTTTGTATGTGTTTATATGGTTATCTATCTATCTATCTATTTATCAATATATTTGTCTACCTATAAAATCTATTTATTTGTCTATCTATCTATCTAACTATCTGTCTATGTATTGATCTATCTATCTTTCTGTCTATCTAATTATCTATATATCTATAAATCTATATATATATATTTACTATTCTATCTATCTTTCTATCTATCGATCTAAATATCTCTCTATCTTTCTATATATCTATTAATCAATCGATCTCAATGTGTATCTAACTATTTGTGTATTTATTAATCTATCTATCTATCTATTTATATTTGTTTTATATCTATCTTTTTATCTATCTTTCTATCTTTCTTCTTATCTATCTATATGTCTATATGTCTATATGTGTATCCGTGTATTTGTAAATCTATCAATCTATAAATCTAAGTTTCTATTTATCTACCTATCTATCTATTTGTCTATTTGTCTATTTGTCTAAATATTTATCTGTCTATCTGTTAAACTTTCTAAATATGTTTCTCTCTATTAGTCTATTAGTCATCAATCAATCTAACAATCAATTAGTCTATCTTTATATGTGTCTATTTTTCTATTTGTCTATCTGTCTATTTGTTTATATGTAAATTTTTCTATGTCTTTTACTCTATAAATCTATCTTTCTTTCTTTCTATTTGTCTATCTTTTTATCTATCTATCTTTCGATCTATCTGACTGTATATTTGTCTATCTATCTGTATATAAGTTTATATGTTTCTCTATCAATGTATATATATATATATATATATATATAATATCTATCCTTCTATCTATTTTACTATCTATCTATCTTTCTATTTAAATATCTATCTATCTATATATGTATCTATTAAAATGTCAATCAATAAATCTATCTATCTGCATATCTATCTATCCCCTATCTTTCTATTTCTCTAACTATTTAACTTTGTTTATAATTATATTTGTCAATAGTATATCTATCTATTTGTCTTTATGTCTATCTAATATCTGTCAATATATCTAAATGTTTATCTGTCTAACTATCTATCTCGCTACCTATCTTTCTATCTATCTAACTATTTTACTTTCTGACAATCTTGCTATATATCTATTTTTCTATCTATCTTTCTACCTATTCACCTAAAAACCTATATGTCTACATCTATATTTGTCTATTTCAAGTTGTCTAACTATATAAGTATTTTACTATTTATCTATATGTCTATCTATCTATTTATTTATCTATATATCTATCTATCTGTCTGTCTGTCTATCTATCTGTATATCTGTTTATTTGGATATTTGCTTATTTGTCTATCTAACTATCTATCTATCAACCTATATGTATATCAGTATATCTGTATATTTGACTTTCTAAGTATCTACCTATCTATCTATCTTTATATCAATCTATCTATCTGTCTAACTATCATACTATTTATTTTATTATCTTTTTATCTAACTATCTATGTATCTAACTTATTATTTATCTATTTTATCTATCTATTGACTATCTGTCTATCTTTCTATCAAACTACCTTTCTACATGTCTGTCATTTTATCTATTTGTCTATTTGTCAATATGTCTATTTCTCTATCTCTCGATCTATTTATCTATCTTTTTGTAAATATCTCCATCCCTCTATCTATCTCTCTATCTATTAATTTATCTATCTTTCTGTCAATCTATCTTTCTTTATATCTATCGATGTTGCTATATGTTTATCTATCTATTTGCTATCTATCTATCTTTCTATTGGTCTATTTGTATATCTGTCTATTTGTGTTTTTTGTCCATCTATCTATATGTTTATATGTCTATCTATCTAGCTATCTATCTATCTATATATCTATTTAATGGTTTATATATCTACCTATATATCTAACTATCTAACAATCTATCGATTTGTATATTTGTCTATCTAACTATCTATCTGTCTATATACCAATCTAGCTATTAGCCTATCTATATATTTGTCTATCTATCTAATACACATTTATATCTATCTGTCTATATATTTTTTATCTAATAATCTGTCTATCTATCTATTTTCATGCCTATCTATCTATCTGCAAATTTGTCTCTTTGTCTATATCTCTATCTTTCTATCTATCTTCCATTTTGCTTATATATCTACTTGTTAATTTGTCTCACTAACTATCTATCTTACAATCTCTATATCTAATTTTCAGACTATCTATCTATTGCATATCTTTCTATATACCTATATGTCTATCTAATGATTTGTCTATTAATCTATCAGTTTAGATGTCTATTTGTCAATCAATCTATCTATCGAGTTATCTATCTATATATCTTTTTGAATAACTCTATATCTCTCTATCTATCTATATATCTATTTATCTGTCTATCTATCTTTCGATATATATATATATATATATATATATATATGTCTATCATACTATATGACTATCTATCTATTTTTATATCTGTCTATCTATCTATCAATATATTTGCCTATCTTTTTAACTATCTATTTTTATATTTGTCCATTTGTTTATATGACTATTTGTCTATTTGTCTGTCTGTTTGTCTAATTATTTATTAGTATATCTTTCTATTTTACTTAATATCTAACTATCTTTCTTTAAATCTGTGTATCTGGCTATATATCTATCTATATGTATCTCTATATATTTTTAGTCTATGCGTCTACCAGTATATTAGTCTATCTGTCTATTAGGTTATCTATCTATCTATCTCACTATTTATTATACTAAATATATATATCTGTATATATGTTTATTTGTCTATATTTCTATCTATATATCTATCTATATATTTATCTACATATTTGTTTATCTATATATCTGTCTAATTGACTAACTATCTTTCTATCAATCAATCTACCTATCTATCTAATTGTATATCTATATATCTATATCTATCTATCTGTATATCTATCTATATGTATATATATCAATCTTTTTATATGTCTATCTCATATTTTTGGTGGACAGCAATGACAGAGATCGAGTAGTTGAAGCTAGAGATGAGTTGCATAGGATTCTAAACAAGGAAAAGCTTCGAGATGCAGTTTTGCTGGTGTTTGCCAATAAGCAAGATTTTCCCAATGCGATGAATGCAGCTGAAATTACTAACAAGCTAGGACTTCACTCTCTTCTCCAACGCCATTAGTACATTCAAAGCATCTGTGCTACCTCTAGTGAGGGCCTCTACAGGGTCTTGATTGGCTTTCCAATTACATTGCCAGAAAATCATAAATAATTTTAGCAGGATGAGGAAAACATTGTTCACATATTTGGATGTGGATCTAATCTTTGCCTATTTTGGTTGAGTTTTGTTCTCTTATATGGATGACATCATCTATTTCTAGTGGGATTCAAATTGTAATTATATTTATTTATTGCATGCCTGAAATACAAGACTACATTTACTTTGCTCTGATTTGTTGTAAGCCGAACTTGATTGTTTTTTGTTTTGTGTCTTTTTGTCATTAGATCCCAAAGGTATATGAACATATAACTAAAAATAATTGTCTTTGACTATATGTATTACTATAAAAGCTTTATACATAACTTTATTTAAATATATAATTTACAACTTATATTTTAATATACATTGTATATATTAGTATTCAAAAAAATATTTTACTATATCTATACCTATACATAACTATATGTATAGATATATAAAATTATATATATAAATTAATATACCTACATGTATAAATATAAGTATAACTATATGTGTAACTATATTTATAACACATGTAACAATATTTATAATTACATGTATAATAAAATACTACATTATATTTAACTATATGTGTATATCTATATATAAATATTTGTATATCTATATATAAATAATTGTATAACTATATAACACTCTATATAATTAAATATAACTATATTTGTAACTATGTATACATATATGTAAATCTATATATTTATTTATAACTTAATATATTTATGTATAACTATTTGTATGAATATATCTATATATAACTATATGTTTAACTATATAAAAATATTTATAGCTATATATACTATATGTTTAATAACATATAACTATAAATAATTGTATCTTATTATATGAATTACTATAAAGGCTGTAGACATAACTATATTTAAATATATAATTTACAACTTATATTTAATATACAGTTGTATATATTATCATTCAAAAATATATGTTACTATATCTTACCTATACATAACTATAAGTATAGATATATAAAATTATATAAATAAATATATATACCTACATGTATAAATATATGTTTAACTTTACGTGTAACTATAAGTATAACCACATGCAACTATAATTATAATTACATGTATAACAACATACAACATTATGTTTAATTATATGTGTATAACTATATATAAATATTTGTAAAACTAAATACAACTTTATATAATAAAATATAACTATTTTTTTAACTATTTATACATATATGTAAATCTATATATTTGGTTATAACATTGTATATTTTTATGTATAACTAAATATAACTACTATTATGAATATATATATATATATAACTAAATGTTTAACGATATATAGTTTTTTATAACAATATATATTATATGTATACTAAATATAACTATAAATAATTCTATCTTACTATATGTATAAATATAAAAACATTATACATAACTATATTTAAATATATAATTAACAATATGTATTTAATATACATTTTTATATATTAGTATAAAAATGTATTTTAGTATATCTATGCCTATACGTAACTATATGTATAAATATATGAAATTATATGATAAAATATATATACATACATGTATAAATATAAGTTTAACAATACATGTAACTATATGTATAACAACATGTAACTATATTTATAATTATATGTATAAAAACATACAACATAATGTTAAACTATATGTATATAACTATATATAAATATCTGTATAACTATAAAAAACTCTATATAAATAAATATACCTTTATTTTTAATTATGTATACATATATGTAAATCTATATAATTGTTTTTAACTTTGTATACATTTATTTAAATTTACTTATAACTACTTGTATGCATATATCTATATATAATTATATGTTTAACTATATATAACTACATTTACTAATCCTAACATATAATTATATATGGGATAATACTAATTTGTTGCACTAACATGAAATTAAATGGCAAACGATATAATATCAACAATATGTAAGCACATAGCATGAGAGTTTCCAGTGATCAGGCTCATATATGGTATAATACAAATAAGAGTCGTACTCTTATCTAATCCCAGCCCTTGTGCCTCAGGCTCTAATATGAACACATGTATGACAAAAGATGTAATATATGTATACAAATAAGGGTTGTGCTTCTAATTCACCTATCTCAGCAATGGTGGATGAGGTGGTCGAACAACAAGCAATGGAATCAAATGAATATATTATAGTTATGGAGACTAAAATGAAAAAGAAGGATGAGTAGATATCTCATTTGAAGGAAGAAATATATGAAATTAAAGAATAGAAGGTTGAGAAGTATACTAATTTGATGGAAGAAATGCAAGAAATTAAAGAAATGAATGATGAAGTGAAAGAAATTATGAATATAATGCAACAGCATATGTCCTATATGAAGTCATAGTTAGCGTCATTGGTGCAACAGATAGAATTTCGAGATCCAACTATGAAACCTCAGAGGAGTGGCTAGCATTCCCTACAAATTATGAGGATGATTTCGTATGAGAATTATTTCTGAATTGTTATTTATTTTTGTCTATGTGTAGCAAATAATTATGATATTTTTTTGTAGGTTTCAATTTTTTTTATTCTGGTTTTATTCTTTGCTTTTCTGATTAACCTAATTATGAATCTTTGCAGGACACATTATGTGAGACCCACGAAAAAATTCTGATTCAAAGTATTCAGACATTGTCATGGTCCTTCCAATGAATGAGTTCCATATTTACTGATTTTAGTTTTATCAAAAGGAGGGCTAGCTTATTTTATCTTTATAATTCCAAAAACATTTTTTTGCACTCACTTTCTTTCTAAACATAATTGTTGAATATCTTTTGGAATTTTGTTGAAGCTGTATGAAAATCAACTTTAATTTGTATTTGTTTATATCTATAATAATTGTTTTTATATATCCGAGAATATGTTTGTGTGTCTCCGAATTTTTTGGGTAGAGTTTTAGTCTATTATAGGTATGTAAAAGCCTATATTCAATAGCGAAAGTAGTGGCAGTGTGGCAATAGTGGTAGTGATAGCAGCGGTGCTAGCGGTAGTGGCAGCGGTAGCAACTACAGTGGCGGCGGTGATGGTATTAGTCGCCGCGGTAGTGGTGGCATTGGCGGCAATGGTGTCAGTAGTGGCATCAACAGTAGTAGAGTAATAGTGGCAACAGCGGCAGTAGTGGTAGCGGTGGCAGCGACAGGAGTTGCGGTAGTATCAGTGGCAGCGGTAGTAGTGGCAGCACCGACAGCCATGGCAGCAATAGCAGAAGTAGCAGCAGCAATAGCGGAAGCAATGGCAGTAGTGGCGGCACTAGTGGAAGTAGCGGTAGTGACAGCTGGAGAAGCAGCAAACGCAACAAATATTGTATACACGTATGTATATAGTCTGTATATACATACATATAATGCTACAATATTTTATGTACGAATATACTGAATATATATGTACTCAATATATATGTACACATAATTCTATAGTTTATATGTACATATATTGTAGTAATATATGTATGAGTAAAATGCTACTATATATGTACATATTTACTGTAGTAATATATATTTATCAAAACATAGTTTTTTTTTAATTTATTTTGATTTGTTTGAATGGTTAAAATTTCTTATAGATATGGTGCCACATTGTTTCCCATATGAAACTTGTATAAGCGAAGATTTTTTCAACATACATGAAGCACCGTGACTCGGACAACTTTTTCACAGTGGAAAGTTAGTAATCGAAGGAGCAGAGGGAGAGAAAGCAATGTCAATGCATGGATAAATTATACTTTCTGCACAGTCGGTAGATACATTTATTTATAAGATATAATATAATTGTGTTATTTTTTTGTTTTAGTTATTTAAAATATTGTATTAGAATAAGTTATTAAATGTTTTTTTGTCTTAAAAATTTTCATTTATAGTTTCTATTATTATTCAATTTAATATAAAAATATTAAATTATTAAATTAAATTTTTGTTGAAGCTATATGACAATCAACTTTAAGTTGTGTTTGTTCATGTTTATAATAAATGTTTTTATATATTTGTGAATATGTTTGTGTGTCTCTGAATTTTTTGGGTAGAGTTTTAACCTATTATAGGTTTGTAAAAGCATATTATAAGCAACAGTAAAAATGGTTGCGGCGACAGCAGTAGCAATGACTACAATGGTGGTAGAGGTGGTAGTAGCGGTAGTGGTGGTAGTAGAGACAGCATCGGCTATAGTGGCAGTGGTGGTAGTAGTGTTGGCAGCAGTAGTAATGGTGAGGGTGGCAACAGAAGCGGCGGTGTCGACATCGGTGGGAGCAGTAGCGGTGGAGGTAGTGGCAATAGCATTAGTGGCAGCAGCGGTAGCAGTAGTGGTATAACCGGAAGTAGTGGCAACACCGGAAGCAATGGCAACACCAAAAGTAGTGGTAGCAATGGCAGATGTTGTGACAATGATGATAGTAGTAGCAGTGGTGGCAGTGGTAGCAGCAATGGTAGTTGCGGCATGTAGTGGCAGCACAAGAGGCAGTGGCAGTGGCGGCCGCCGTAGTAGCCAGAAGTGATGGCCACTACTGCGTCCAGCGGTGGCAGCCACTACAGTGGCCAGCGGCGACAGCCGCTGCAGTGGCGATGGGGCAACGATGGCATCAGCGGCAGTAGAGGCATTTGTGACAGCGATGGTAGCAGCAGGGGCATTGGTAGTGGTAGTGGCAGTAACAACGACAATGGCATCATAAGTGGCAGTAGTGGCAGTGGTAGCAGCAGTAGTGGCAGCAGCGGCAGTAGCATCGGGAGCTACAGCAACAGCAACAAATGGGGTATATACATATGAATAAAGTTAGTATATACGTACATATAGTACTACAGTATTTTATGTACTTATATATTGAGTATATTTGTAATCAGTATATATGTACACATAATATGAGAGTTTTTATGTACATATACTACAATAATATATATACGAGAGAAATGCTAGTATATATTTACATATATACTGCATGATTATATTTTTATCAAAACATAACATTTTTTTATTTTATTTTGATTGAGTGGTTTAAATTTCTTACCGATATGATACTGCATTGTTCCTCATACAAAGCTTGTATAAGTGATGAGATTTTTCACAACACATTACGTGACATGACTCGGATAGCTTTGTCATAAAAGAAAAATAATGATTAGAGGAGCAGAGGGAGAGAAAACAATGTAAATGAATGGATATATTATACTTTATGCACTATCGGTAGAAACATTAATGAAAAAGATGTAATAAGATTTTGTTATTATTTTATTTTAATTATGTAAAATATTAAATTAGAATAAGTTATTGAATGATTTTATTTTTTGATTATTATAAATTATTTGTAGTTTCATTTTTTATTCAATTTAAAATAAAATATTAAATTATTTAATTAAAAAATTTTTAAAAAAATTAAATTCTAAAAATTGTTTTGAAATTAAAAAAATTTGGGAAAAATACCTAGCTAATTTTGCAAGGAAAATCTATATTTTAACAATGGAATTTTTCTTTGCTAAATCTATTTTGCTAGGGATTATTTCTATCCCTAAAAGTTAGCGACAAGTACTTTAGCTTGGGAAATCTTCCAATATTATTTTCGTTTAGCGATGAAAAATCTCATTTAGGTTGCCAATTTAGCTAGGGAATTTATATTTTTTAACAAGGGATTTTCCGTCACTAAATTTTTAGCTAGGGACAATTTCTCTTGCTAAATTTTAGCACCTAGCACTTTATATAGGGAACCGATCCATTGTTAATCCATCACTATATCATATTTAGCGACGGAAAATGCCCATTTAGCTAGGGATTTGTCCCTTGCTATATGGGATTTTTCGTGTAGTATCTTTTTGTCTACCAATCAATCAATCTATTAGTATTTCAATCAATCTATTAGTATTTCAATAAATCTATCAATATATTTATGAATTTGTCTATCAATTTATCTATCAATAAATCATTCAAACTATATATCTAACTTATATATATATATCTATCTATCTATCTATTTATCTATTTATCTATTTATCTATCTATATATCAATTTATCTATCAATATATGTCTATCAATTTGTTTATATATATATATATATATCTATGTATCTTTCTAACTATCTATCCATCTATCTATCTATATGTCTGTCTATCTATCTATCTATTTATCTGTCTGCCTGTCTATCTATCTATTTGTCTATCTATCTGTCTATCTATGTATCTATCTATATGTATATATATATCTGTCTATCTATTTTTTTATATATTTATATATCTATCTACTTATCTACCTATCTTTATGTCTATCTATAGATCTATCTATCTATCTATCTATCTATCTATCTTTCTTTCTACCTATATATATATCTATCGATATATCTATCTATATATCAATCTATCAATCTATCTTTTGATCTATATATCAATCTATATGTCTATTAATCTATCTATCATTCTATCTATCAATCTATCTATGTGTATATCTATTTATTTATCTATATGTTTATCTATACATCTATCTATGTGTCTATGTTTTTATTAATCTATATGTCTATCAATCTATCTATCTATGTGTCTATCTATTTATTTATCTATATGTCTATTTATCTATCTATCTATTTATCTAACTATCTATCGAACTTTCTATTTATCTATATCTCTATCTATCCATCTATTAATCTATCTATCTATCCATCAATCAATATATGTATTTATCTATTTTTCCATATGTCTATCTATCTTTCTATCTATTTTTCTATCTATCTATTAATCAATAAGTGTATATATCTATTTTTATATGTCTATCTATCTATCTGTCTATCTATTATCTATCTATTTTCTATTTATTTATATCTTTATGTCTGTAAATCTGTAAATCAATCTATCTATAACTCTGTATATCAATCAGTCTATCAATCATTCATTCTATTAGACTAGATTTCTATATATCTATATGTCTATAAATTTGTCTATCAATCTATTTATATATTTATCTATCTATCTATTTATCTTTGTATCTTTTAATCCAGTGTGTCTATCTTTCTATCTATCTATCTGTCTATCTGTCTATTATTCTATCTTTCAATTCTATCTAGCTATTTGTCTAACTATCTATCTATCTATTTGCCTATCAATCTTTATATCTTTCTGTATATCGATCGATCTATCTATCTAAGTAACTATCTATCTATGTATCTATCTATCTGTCTATCAATTTGTCTATCTATCTGTCTATATATCTGTCTATCTATATATCTATCTATATATTTGTTTATTCTTCTATTTTCTATTATTAAATTTATCAATCTCTCAATCTATAAATCAATCAATCTATCAATCTGTTTATCAATCAATCATTCTATTAGTCTAGCTTTTTGTATATCTATCTGTTTATAAATCAATCTATCAATCTATTTATCTATTTATCTAACTATCTATTTATCATTCAATTTTTAAATCTATGTGTCTATCTATTTGTCTATCCATCTCTCTGTTTGTATGTCTATTATTATCTCTATCAATCTATCTATCTAGAAAGCTAGCTATCAATTTTTCTATCTAACTGCCTATCTATCAATATATATATATATATGTATATCAATCGATTGATCTATCTTTCTATCTATCCATCTATTTGCTTGTCTATCAATGTGTCTATCTATCTATCTGTCTATCATTATGTCTAACAATCTTTCTAGCTATTTGTCTAATATTTGTCTACCTATCTTTTTATGTATTTACCTTTCTATATATATATATATATATATATATATATTTATTTATTTAATTATTTATTTATATGTTTATCAATTTCTCTATCTATAAGTCATTCTTCTATTTATCTATTTGTCTAACTATTTTTCTATTTATATTTTGATATTTCAATTTAACTTTCTATCTATCTATAAGTTTATTTGCCAACTTGTCTATATGTCTATGTGTCTGTCTATATATATATATATATATATATATCTATATCTATAAATTTATCTTTCTATCTGTCATTCTATCTATCATTATATTTATCTTTCTATCTATCTATTTATCTATATATCTATCTATTTGTCTATCTATCTGTCTATCTATCTATCTATAAATGCATTTATTTGTCTATCAATCCGTCTAACTATTTGTCTATGATTCTATCAATCTATCGATCTATCAATCTATCGATCTATCAATCTAGCTTTCTGTCTGTCAATCTATCTTTCTATTTATTTATTTCTCTATCTCTTTGTTTATGCTTCTATTAATTTGTCAATCTATTTGTCTATCTATCAGTCTATCTATCTATCTATATACACATATTTCTATCTGTCTATCTTTCTATCTGTCTATCTTTCTATCTGTCTATCAATCAATATATATATCTTTCTTTCTATCTTTCTATCTATTTATCAATGAAGAAAATGATCAATCTTTCTATCTAGCTATCTATCTATTTTTCTATCTATCTATCAATCAATATATCTATTTGTCTATCTACCTACCTATCTATCTGTCTATCTATCTATTTTTCTATCTGTCTATCTATATGTCAAATTTTTTGTTTATATTTATGTCAATATTTCTTTTTGTCTATCTATATATCACTCTATTAATTAGTCAGTCTATCAGTCTATCTATCTATCTCTCAATCTATCTATCTATATGTCTATATATCTATCTTTCTATCAATTTATATATCTTTCTTTTTATTAATCTGTCTATCTATTTAACTATAAATCAATCAATCAATCTATCTATCTATCTATCTATCAATATACTTATCTATTTGTTTATCTAGCTGTACATCAATCATTATATAAATCAATCTATCTTTTTGCCTATAAATCTATCTATCTATATTTTTTAATACCTAACTATCTGTCTAACAATCTATCCGTCTATCTGTCAGTCTTTTTGTCTCTCTATCTATCTATATATATGTCTATCTATCTATGTATCTATATACTTTTATATCTATCTATCTATATATTTAACTATCTATTCGTCTTTCTATCTATCCATCTATTTGTCTATCTATCTATCTATCTATTTTGTACATCTATTTATCTATCAATCTCTCTATCTACGTGTCAATCTATCTGTCTATCAATCTTTCTATCTATCAATATATCTATCAAATTGTAAATTTATTAATCTATCTATTTTCCTATATATATGTCTATCAATATATCTATCTATCTATATTTATATGTCTATCTTTCTATATATCTATTTATCTATATATTTGTCTATTTATCAATATATATGTCGATGTATATATTTATCTATCTGTTAATTTATCTATCAGTCTATTTATCTATCTATCTATCTAACTATCTATCTATCTATTTATCTTACTATCTATCTATATGTATACCAATTTGTCTATCAATCTATTGATCTATTAGTCTATCTTATATCTATATGTCTATATTTTGTAGATATTTTTATCAATCAATCTATCTATTTTTCTATCTATTTTTCTTTCTTTTAATTTGTCTATCTATCTGTCTATCTATCTATCTATTTTTTATGTATTTTTCTATTTGTGTATCTATCATTAAGTGTATCTATCTTTTTATCTATATGTATATCTAACTCTCTATATATCATTCTATATATCTACCTATTTATCAGTCTATTAGTCTGTCTATCGATCTGAATATCTATTTATTTATCTATCTTTTATTAATTAATCTATCTATCTATCAATCAATAAATTGATCAATCTTTCTATCATTCTAAAGATCAACTAAATATTAATCTGTCTATTTATATATCTATCTTTCAATCTCTCTAATTATATATTAGTCTGTCTATCTTTCTATCTATGTATATATTAGTCTTTTTGTCTATCTATCTATTTTTATATTTATCTATCTATCTATTCTATTTATGTATCTATTTATCTAGGTTGTCTGTCTGTCTCTCTATCTATCTATTTATCTATCTATCTATATTTCTATCTGTCTGTCTAACTATCTGTCAGTCAATCAATCAATCTATTTATCTATCTATATGTAAATCTATCAGCCTATCTATCTATCTATATATTGATCAATCTGCCTATCTACTCATCTATCTATATGTTTATTTATGTATTTATCTATATATCTATTTTTTTAAACATATATCTATATATCTATTTATCTATCAATCTATTTATTTATTTGTATATCTATTTGTTTATATATCTATCTATCTATCTAATTACCTAACTATATATCTTTCTATCTAAATATTCATCCATATAGTTGTCAATCTATGTGTCTTTCTATCTACTTATCTATCTATCTATCTATTTCTCTATCTATATACATATCTATCTATCTAATAATTTGTCAATTTATCTATTTATCTATGAATCTATTTATAAATCTATCAATCAATCTGTTTGTTTGTCTCTCAATCAATCAATCTATCTTTCTATCAATCAATCTATTCAAAATATCTATCAATATGTCCATTAATATTCTAATAATATACCAATTTACTTGTCTATCTATATATCTATATTTTTGTCAATCAAAATATTTATCAATCTATATATCTATCTATATATCTTGTATATCTATCTATCTATCTTTTTATCTATCTATATTTCTATCTATTTATCTATATATCTATCTATTTGTTTATTTATCTATCTATTAATCTGTCTATCTATCTATATATAAATCTTTTTATCTATTTATCTATCTATCTATCTATTTATCTGTCTGTCTGTCTATCTATCTATTTATTTATTTATCTATCTGTCTATCTATTCATCTATATATCTATCTAATAAAATGCAGATCTATAAGTATATCTATCTATTTATATATCTATCTATCTATGTTTCTATCTATCTGTCTATCTATGTTTTAATCAATCTATCTATCTATCTATCTATCGATTTGTCTATAAATCTCTCTATCATTCTATCTATCTATCTATCTATTTAACTTTCTATACATTTCTCTGTATATGTCTATCTATCAATCTTTCTTTTTATCTGTGTATCTATCTACCTTACTTTCTGTTTAACTATCTATGTGTCTATCTATCAGTCTATCTTTCTAGGTATCAGTCATTCTATCTATTTGTATATCTATATGTCTATCTATCTATGTATCTATCTAACTATTTGTTTGTCTGACTTTTTATCTATCTGTCTATCTAACTAACTATCTGTGTCAATTTATCTCAATATGTATTTATTTATTTATCTATCTATCTATCTAACTGTATGTCTATCTATCTCTCTATTAATATATCTATATATCAATCTTTCTAACTATCTACCTATCTATCAATTTGTCAGTCAATCAATCAATCAATCTTTCTATGAATTTGCCTATCAATCTATCTATTTGTTTGTTTGTCTATTTCTATATTTGTCTATCATTCTATGTGACTATTTGTTTTTTTATTTATCTATCTATATACCTACCTCCCTAATTGTCTGCCTGCCAAACTACTTGCCCATCTGTCTATTTGTCTAACTTTCTATTTATCTGTTTTATTATCTATATGTATATATATTTGTCTGTCAATCTATATGTCGGTTTTTCTATCTATATATATTTATCTATCTATCTATCTATCTGTCTATCTACACGTCTATCTATCTGTCTATCTACTCGTCTATCTATTTGTCATTCTATCTATCTATCTTTGTATCTATCTATCATTATGTCTGTATATCTATCTGTCAATTTATATATCTATTTATTTATCATCCTATCTATCTGTCTATCTACATATCTATCTATCTATCTCTTTCTATATCTATTACTACTTATATCTATCTAACAGCATATCTAACTGTCTATATATGTGTCTATCTATTTTTATATCTATTGATCTTTATATTTGCCTATTTATCTATCTGTCTGTTTGTCTATCTATCTGTATATATATATATATATGTATGTATGTATGTATGTATCTATCTATCTATATACCTATCTGTTAGTCTATATTTATATCTATATATCTGTCTATCTATCTATCTATATTTCTGTCAATTTATCTATTGGTCTATCTATCTATCTATCGATCCATCTATTTTTCTTTCTGTCTATCTATCTATCTATATGACTATCTATCTATCTAAATATCAATCTAATAATCTATTTATATATCTGTCTATCTATCAATCTATATATTAGTCTAATAATCTATTTAAATATCTGTAAATTTATTTATCTATCTATCTAACCCTTTGTCTATCTATCTATTTGTCTAACTATATCTCTATATATGTTTCTATCATTCTATTTATCTGTATGTCTATCAATAAATGAATATATCATTCTATCAATATATCTTTCTATACGTCTATCAATCAATTTATCTATCTATCTATATATATTTTTATCTATCTATCTACCTGTATATCTATATGTTTAATTATCTTTCTATCTCTCTATCTTTATATATATATATATATATATATATATATATATATATATATATATATATCTATGTGTCTATCTATAAATATTGTTACAATTTTAATATGTATTTATTTATTATCAATCAGTCTATCAAACTTTCTATCAATCTTTATATTAATCTTTCTATCAATTTATCTACCAAAATTTATATCCATCTATATATAAATATATAGGTTTATCTATTTGTCTATCAAATAATATATATATATATATATATATATATATATATATATATATATATATATATATATATATATATATATATATATATCTGTCTATCTATCTATATATCTATTTATCTATCCATATGTCCATCTATCAGTCTTTTTGACTATCAATCTATATATCTATGTGCCTATCTATCTATCTATCTATTTATTAATCTATCTATCTATCTAGCTTTCTATTTGTTTTTCTATCTATTTTTCTATTTATCTGTCTATCTATCTATCTATATGTCTATCAATATTTTCATCTATATGGCAAACTATCTATTTATCTATATATCCATCTGTCTGTCTGTCTATCTATCTATTTGTCTATTTATTTGTCTATCTATTTGTCTATCTAACTATTTATCTATCTATGTATCAATATATCTATTTTCCTATCTATTTATCTTTCAATCTATCTATCTCTATATCTATCTACTTGTCTATTTGTCTATTAAATTTATATATATATATATATATATATATATATTTGTTTATATATATGTCTATCTATCCATCAATTTAGCATTCTAATAATCTATCGACCTATTAATATATCTATTCATCTATCTATATATTCATCAATCTATCTCTTTCAATCAATAAATCAATCTATCTATCTATGAATCTGTATATCAATCTTTCTATCAAAATATTTATCAATCTATCAATCAATATTTTTTTCAATCAATCTATCTATCTATATATCTATCTATGTATCTATATGTCTATCTATTTGTCTGTCTATATGTATTTAAATATTTCTAACTCTCTATCTGACTATCAATCTGTCTTTCAATCTATCTATCAATCTATCATTCTATATATTTATCTGTCTATTTGTATATCTATCTATTTATCTATCTAACAAAATGTCTAATAAGCTAGACTATAACAATATTTATCAGACTATCTTTCTATCTATCTATCTATAAATAAATAAATCAATCTTTATTTCTTTATATCAATCTATATATTAATCTTTCTATTAATCTATCTATCAATCTTTCTATAAATCTATCTAACTAACAAACTATCTATATGTCTATTTATCTATCTATATATCTGTTTATCTATCGATTTCTCTATTTATCAATCAATCTATCTGTGTATATATCTATATATCTATATATCTATCTATAATTTTGGCTATCTATTGATCTATCAATCTATCTATATGTGTATCTATCTTTCTATCTATCTAATTTTCCTTCTAATTGTCTATCAATATGTCTAACATTATATCTATAAATCTATCTAGTAAAATTTTATTTATCATTCTATCTGTCTATCTATCTATCTATTTGTCTATCAATATATCTATCAATCTTTCTATTTATCTTTTTATCATTCTTTCTGTATATCTATATATCAATCAATCTATCAATAAAGCTATCTATATATTTGCTTGATTGCCTATCTATTAGTCTTTTTAGTTTGTTTGTCTATCTTTTGTCTTACTGCCTATCTATCTATCTCTCTGTTTGTCTATCTTTCTATCTAAATATTTATCTATTTATATATTGAGCTATCTTTCAATATTTTGGCTATATCTTTGCTTGTCTATCAATCAATCAATCTATCTATATATCTATATATCTATCTATCTATATATCTATCTATCTATTTGTCAATCTAAATATCAATATATTTATTTATCTATCTTTCTTTATATTTATCTATCTATCTCTCTATCTATCAGCCTCTCTATATATCTATATATTAATCTAATAATCTGTTTAAATATCATCTATTATCTGTCTATATATCTTTCAATCTATCTATCTATCTGTATATCTATCTATCTATCTTTTTATATATCTATTTATCTATTTATCTCTCTCTATATATCTGTCTATCTATCTTCTATATATTTATCTCTCTATCTATCTATCTATCCATCTATTTGTCTATCAAATGTCTATCAATATATCTATCAATCTATCTAACAATCTATCTTTCAATATGTCTATCAATATATCTATTAAATTTTCTATCATTTTGCTTATCTATTTCTCTATCTATCAATCTATTTATCTTTATGTGTATCTATATATTTATCTTTATATATAAATTTATATTTCTTTATCAATTTATGTATCTATCTGTCAATCAATCAATCAATTAATCTGTATGTCAATCTATTTGTCTATCTACATATGTATCTTCCAATATATCTATTTTTCTATCAATCAATCAATCTATTTGTTGTCTGCTTATTTTTTTGTTTGTTTGTTTATCATTCTGTGTGTCTATTTGTTTTTTTGTCTATCTATATGTCTCTCTAAATACTTGATTGTATACCTGCTTGATGTATGATGTTTGTCAATCTATCTTTATATCTAATTTATTATCTATTTGTATATATATTTTTCATCTATCTGTCTATCTGTCTGTCTATCTATCTGTCTATCTATCTGTCTATCTATCTGTCTGTCTATATATATCTCTATATATATTTCTATCTATCAATCTATCTATTTATCTATCTATCTATATATCTATCTATATGTTTATCTATCTTTCTTTCAATCTATCCATCAACTTGTCTATCTATCTATATATATCTATCTACCTATCTATTTATCAATATATGTATTTGTCTATCTAACTACACCTCTATCTATCAATCTATCTATCTATCTAATTATCTATCTATATATCTATATTTCTATCTATTTGTCTATCTATCTATCTATTTGTCTGTATGTCTGTCTATATATCTATATATCTATTTATCAATGTATCTGTCTATCTATCTATCTGTCTGTCTATTTATATGTATTTTTTATCAATATATATATATATATATATATATATATATTTCTATATGATTATCTATCTGTATATCTATCTATTTATCTATATGTTAATCTATCTGCATATCTATCTATCTAATTATATATATATCATAGTAATAATCCATTTAAATATCTGTCAATCTATTTGGCTATCTTTTTCTCTATCTATCCGTTCATCAATCTATCTATCTATATATAAATCTATATATCTATCTATATATCTATCAGTCTATCTATAAAAATGTATATATATTTATCTATCGATCTATCTATTTGTATATCTATCTACCAATCTATCTATGTATCCATATATCTATCTATCTAAATATCTATCTATCTATCATTCTATTTTTCTATATATATGTCTATCCATCTATCTATCTATCTATTTGTCTATTAAATTTTTATATCTATATATCTATCAATAAACATATCTATTTGTCTGTGTTTGTCTATCTATCTAATAATCTATTGATCTATTTATCTATCTATGAATCAGTCTATATATCTATATATCTATCTACCTAACTATCTATGATCAATCAATCAATCTATCTATCTATAAAAATGTCTATCAATCTCTCTATCAATATTTTTTATCAATATGTCAATTTATCTATCTATCTATCTATCACTCTATCTATCAATATTTTTTATCAATATGTCAATATATCTTTCTATCTATCTATCACTCTATCTAACAATCTTTCTATTTATTTATCTATCTATCGATCTATCTTTTTATCTTCTACCTATCTGTCTATCTATCAATCTATCTATCAATCTTTCTATTTATCTATCTATCTATCTATGGCTCAATCTTTCTATCTATCTAAATTTTTGTCTATCTATTTGTCTAGCTATCTATATATCTTTCTATCGATCTGACTTTTTGTGGTTCTATCAATCTTTCTGACTGTCTTTATATTTTTCTATCTATCAATCTATCTATGTATCTACTTGTCTTTCTATATATCTATCTAACTACTTATCTATCTGTCAATCTATTTATCTATCTATCTATATATCTATCTATATGTCTATCTATATATCTATTTATATGTATATATATCTATCTATTTGTCTATCTATTTGCCAATCAATTAATCTATTTATCTTTCTGTCTATATATATGTCTATCTATCAATCTATTGATAGACATCTATCTATCTATAAATTATTATGTCTATCTATCTTTTTGCCTATCAATTTGTATATCTATATGTTTATCTATAAGTCAATCTACTTGTCTTTCTATCTAACTATATATCTATTTATCTCTCTATCTATCTAATTATCTCTCTATCAATATGTGTATATATATATATCAGTCTACAAATCTATTTATATATCTATCTATCTATCTTTCTAACTATCTGTCTATCATTACATCTATAAATCTATATGTCTATCTATCTATTTATGTATCTATCTCTCTATCTATTTGTCTATGAATATATTTATCAATCTATCTGTCAAAATGTCTATTAATCTGTATATCTTTCTATATATCTATCTATATATTTTTTTATCTATATTTCTATCTATCTATATATCTATCTATCTATATATCTATCTATTTCTCTATTACTTTGTCTATCAATCTATCCATCAAACTATATATATATATATATTAATATATTTGTCTGTCTATTTGTCTATATCTCTATCTATCAGTGTGTCTAACTATCTATCTATCTATTATCTGTATGTTTGTCTATTTGTATGTTTGTCTATCTTTCTTTGTGTATATTTGTTTGTTTGTCTTTCTTTTTGCATACCTATTGATTATCTACTTGCCTTACTACTTGCCTTACTACTTGCTTTTCTGTCTATCTATCAAAAATTTATATCTTTCTATTTTACTATATATTTTTCTATCTATTTATCTGTCTGTCTATCTATCTGTCTATTTATTTATCTGTTTGTCTGTCTATTTGTTTATGTACTTGTTGATTTATCTATCTATTTATTTATCTATATATCTTTATATATATATATATACATACATATATTTGTGTGTGTGTGTATCTATCTATCTATATATCTATATTTATGTGTATAATTTTGTTTAGCTTTCTATTATATACTTGTCTATGTATCTATTTATCTATCTATCTATTTGTCTATCTAACTGCCTAACTATCTAAGAATATATTTATCTGTCTATATATTTATATATCTATCTGTATTTCAATCTTTCTATCTTTTTTTCTATCTATCTATCTATCTATCTATCTAGTTTATACATGTCTGCCTATCGTTCTATGCAACTAATTTTCTATATATTTGTCTATCTATCAATATATATATATATATATATATATATATATATATATATATATCTATCTATCTTTCTATCTTTCTATCTATCTATCTATCAATATGTATATCTATCTCTTTCTATCTTTATGTCTTTTTATAAATCTAAATTTTTATCTATCTATCTATCTATCTATCTATCTATGTATTGATATGTGTGTCTATATGTCTATCTGTTTATCTATATGTTAATCTATCTACCTATCTATCTGTCTCTCTATCTATATATTAGTCTAAGATTTTTTTTTATATCTGTCTATCTATATGTCTATTCTTTCGTTATCTATATATCTTCATATCCATCTCTTAATATATCTATGTATCTATCTATCTATAAATATGTCTATCAATTTATCTATCAATATGCCTATTAATCTGTCTATCAATATGTATATTAATCTATTTATCAATTTGTCTATCATTCTATTTATCAAATCGTATATATATCTATCAATATTTTTATCTATATATCTATCTGTCTATCTATCTATCTATATGTCTAAATATTTTTCTATATATCTATCTATCTCTCTATCTATATATTTATCTATCTAACTTTCAATTTGTCTATATATCTGTCTATCGATCTCTCTATCAAACTATCTATCTATATAAATATCTATCTGTCTATTTGTCTCTCTATGTATCTGTATATATATATATATATCTTTCTATCTATCTTTCTATCTAATTATTTGTCTATATTTCAATCTATATGTCTGTGTATATATTTTCTATCTATCTATCTTTCTATCTACCTATTTATCTGTCTATCTATCTTTCTATCTATCTATCTAATTATCTATCTATCGACCTGTCTTTCTATTTATCTATGTTTCTATCTATATATTTGTTTAAATTTTGTCTAATAATATATCGATATATCTCTCTATTTATCTATCTATCTATCTATTTTTTTATAAATCAATTAATCTATTAGTCTATCAATCTGCTTATCAATTTGTCTATTAATCTATCTATCAATCTGTTTATTAATCTATCTATCAATCTGTTTATCAATCTTTTTATTAATTCAACAATTTATCGATCTATGTATCTATGTATCTATCTATTTTTCTTTCTATCTTTTTATCTGTTTGTCTAATTAAGTATGTGTTTGTCCATATATCTATCAATCTGTCTGTATATTAGTCTTTTTTTCTATCTATTGGCCATTCTGTGTATCTATCTATTTATATATCTACCTACCTATCTATCTATTTATTTATCTATCTATGTATCTATATTTCTATCTATCTATCTGTCTATGTATCTCACTATCTATCTTTCAATTTATTTATCTATCTATCTATATATCTATCTATATGTCTGTGTGTGTGTGTGTGTGTGTATTTCTATTTATTTATTTATCTATCTGTCTATCTTTCTGTCTTTTTATCTATCTATCTATTTGTCTATTTTTTATATCTATGTAAATATCTATCTATCTATCTATCTATATGTCTGTCTATTTAATTGTCTATCTATCTATCTATCTAACTATCTATATGTCTATCTATTTTTCTATCTATCTCTCTATTTATATCTATCTATCTTTTTGTCAATTTATTTGACTATCTATCTATTAGTCTATTGTCTTTTTATTTGACTTTCTATTTATCAATCTATCTATATATCTATCTCTTTATATATCTATCTATCTATCTATTTGTCTTTATATCGATCAATCAAATTGTCTATCTATATATCTATATATCTATAAATCTTTCTGCCTATCTATTTGTCTATCTATCTATGTATCGATCTGTCTATCTATCTATCTAATTATCTTTGTTTCTATTTATCTTGCTATCTAATCTATCTAAATATCTATATATCTATATCTCTATCTATCTAGTCTATCTATCTATCTATATGATTATCTATCAATAAATTTATCTTTCTAATAACCTATAGATCTCTTTTTCTCTCTATCTATTTACCTTTCTATCTCTCTATCTTTCTATCTATCAATCTATATATTTATATGACTATCAATCTATCTATCAATTTTTCTATCAATATCATAATCAATTTGTCTATCAATTTGTCTATCAATTTGTTAATCAATATGTCTATCAATCATTATATTAATCCGTCTATCTATCTGTGTTTCTATCTATCTATTAGTCTATCTTTTTGTAGTATATCTTTCTATTTGACTATCTGTTTGTCTATCAAGTACAAAAAAAAGCTAATTTAGAGATGGATTTTAGCAGCGGACTTTATCTGTAACAAATTTATTAATGATGGAAACAAACTTAGTGATCGATTTACAGATGGAAAATATTTTGTCACCACAATAAGGCAGTAAGTTGGTGGGAGCTATTAGATAGCGATGGATTATCAGTTACATCATTATCTTAGCTATGGATTATCAGTTATGTCCCTAAGGAACTTTTAGAATTTTAGCTAACAAAATTATGTTTGGAATAGTGACGGATTCTTAGTTCCATCGCTAAATTTGCAACATAATTTTATTTCCATCACTAAATTTAGCAAATGTTTAGTTATTTACATTTTTATGAATATTGCTTTGATTCAAAAAGAGCATGATAAAATTTTCAGTTAATTAATAATTTTAAAATATTTTAGTTTATTTTTTAATATTTTTTTCTCATATGGTTATTATTTTTTTCCGTACAATTAACGGAACTTTAATTAAATGAATTTAAAAATATTTTATATTGATTTAATCATTTAAACTTTGGTTGTTAACTTTGTTTTTGTAACAACGGAAGTAAATTTATGCTAACTTTTGTGTAATGTATTATAACAGTTAGTTTATTTTTTTTGTGAAACAATTATTTATAAAATAATAATTATATAATATAATAAATATGAAAATAATAACAATAAAACATATATAAAATAAATATAAAAGTATTACTAAAAAATAAACTCTTTATTACAAAATGTAAAATTGTTCTATAGACCATATTATTTCTATTTACAAAATATAAATGGAAATAATTATACAACATGCCATATACCATATTTATATTTTTAATATAGCTTTGATATCATTACTTTTTCCAAAACAATGCCTTTTTTATTTTAGATCCACAACTTCATCATTTTGAGCTTCCCTAAATCACTTTATTTTATTTTTTTGTGAAATCTTCTAAGTCACTTTAAACTAAACTTTAAATATTATTCTCTTTAGTTTTTTTTAGATAGTAGCCTAAATTCCCCAAGCCGTTCCAATCCAATGTAATTGCTACCCATAACTGCCAACCATCATCGCCCCACCACCATCCATCACCATCATCTTCAATCACCTCCATCAGCAGCACCACCCTCATTTTCTTCTATTTTGCTCAGAAAAGTCTTGTGTTTTGCTTGCAAAAACTCCAGTGCTAATTGAAATCGTACCACCAATTTGGGTTGTTACCAAAATAGTTGATGTCTAACTCTGACCTGGTTGATAATTTTATTTTGCTGGTTTGTTGTTCTACTTTTTAAATCTTCTGCCTCAGTATTAAGGCAAGAAATATTATCAAACTGATTTTTCTCTCCCTCATGTAGCTTAATTAATTCTTGAGAGGAAGGGCCTTCATGGATAGAACCCTCGATTGAAGTTAGCATTGATACATTGTGACTAGTTTATGTGGTTAGCTTTTGACAAATAGTTGTATGCATGAAAGTATTTCATTTTAAGTTTTTACTACATGGACTAAAAATTAAACTACACCATTGTAACAATGGCAAATTTATTTTTATTAATATGACATGTTGAAATCAGGTTAATATGTATGTATGATTACAAAATGAAGTTATATTATATATCTTGAATTCAAAATTAGGTTATAAGTCATTAAAGGTTCAACCATACAAAGTTTAATGATTTGTTCTTTTTAAAGCTTATTAGATTATATTTTTTAATTAGGTTATTGTTTGTTTTACATATATGTTATATTTTAATTATTTTATAAGGTTGCAAGCAAAAATTTTTTTCCATTTATTTTTATATGTAGCTGAAAAATTTTATTGTTGGATTCTTGAATTAGTGTAGGCATAAAAATAGGACTACATATAGACATTAGAGAAAATAAGACCAAATCAATAGTGGATTGATTATCGGATGAAAGATGGTGCTTTTACTATGGAGTTTGAAAAGGACATCGAGGGATTTATTAATTTTTCACTGAGTCACCCAGAATTGATGGACTAGAGTAGGATTCAGGGTCCATGCGATCATCATAAGTGTTCGATTTAAAATTTTCAAGAGGTGGATACTATGAGATATCATCTAGCACAGTATGGATTTGTCCGTGAATTTTATAATTGGTATCTACATGGTAAGCCTATCGAGTAAGATACTGGGGAACTCAATGTTAATTTCAATGAAGTCATAGACTTAGGATTTGCCAATCCTCAACCATACAATTCTTTTGATGCAATGCTAATTGATGTTACTACCCTTCCTTTAATCCTAATGTTATTGAAAAGGACCCGAACCCAACAGCTGCAAAATTATATGAAATGCTGAATGCAACTGATTAGGAGATCTTGCCTGGCAATAGATATCATTCAAAGTTATCTGCTATTGTGATTGAACATTAAATATAAACACCATTTATCTGAACGTGCTTATGATAATATTTTTCAATTTATATCCAAGTTACTACCACCAGACAATGTGATGATTGATAGCTTTTACAGCACCAAAAAATTAGTTCAGGGTTTGGGTTTACCAGTAGAAAAGATTCATTATTGCATTAATGGTTGCATGATATACAGAGGTGAAGATGGTGAACTTGCAAGTTGCAAGTTTTGTCACCATTCTCATTTCAGGAGACCAATGCATGGATCTCATAAGTAGAAATCAAATATTCCTTATAAAAAAATGTACTACTTTCCCTTGGCTCCTCGATTATAGAGATTATTTGCATCTAATGCCACCGCTAAAGAAATGAGGTTGATTGCTGAGCATGAGTCTGAAGATGGTGTTATGCATCATTGTTTGGACTCTGAAGCTTGGAAATATTTCAATCAAACTCATGCTGATTTTGCAGCTGTAAGTCAAAATATTTGACTAGGCCTTTCCACTTATGGCTTTAATCCATTTGGTCAATCCGAACAATAATATTCTTCATGGCTGGTTATATTGATGCCATACAATTTTCCCTAATGGATGTGCATTAAAGATTAATATATGCTTTTATCTATAATTGTGCCAGGGCTAAAGAATCCAAAGGGAAAGTTAGATGTTTTCTTAGAACATTTAATTGTAGTGTTGAAAACATTGTGGGAAGTGGGGGTATGTACATATGACATTTCAAAGAAGCATAATTTTCAAATGAAGGCTGCTCTAATGTGGAAAATTAGTGATTTTTCCGTATACTCAATGTTGTCGGGATGGAGTACTACAGGGAAGCTTGCTTGTACTCATTGCATGGAAGGTTAATATGCATTTACATTGAGTAAAGGGGGCAAGACATCATGGGTTGACAATCATCATAAGTTCTTACCAAGACATCATCAATTTCGAAGGAATAAAAATTCTTTTTTGAAGGGTAAAATAGTGGGAAAAGTTGCACCACATGTCCGATCAGGAGAGGAAATATTAGTGCAGATTGAGCAATTAGGGTTGAAGAAAGTGATAGAAACTGATGTTGAGTCCACGAATGCTTGTATTTTCAAGAGTTACGAATGTGGATAGAAGAAAAGAAGCATCTTTTAGGATTTACCTTATTGGAGTACAAACCTCATTCGACATAATCGAGATGTCATGCATATTGAAAAAAATATCTTTGATAATGTCTTCAATACTGTTATGAATGTTGAAAAAAAACAAAAGATAATGCAAAGTCTAGGGCTGGAATAAAATAGTTTTGTCGACGAGTAGAGTTGCACCAAAATGAGAGCACAGGTAAATATCCAAAAATTACTTATACTCTGGATAAGTTAGGGAAAAAACTATGTGAATGGTTGAAATAACTTCGATTTCTTGACGGGTATGCCTCAAACATAGCAAGATGTGTTGATATGAATAAGCTCAAATTATTTAGCATGAAAAGACATGATTACCACGTGTTTATGAAAAGGCTAATTCCAATAGCATTTTGTGAACTATTGCCAGAGAATGTGTGGTCATCTTTGACAGAGATAAGTAACTTTTTTAAAGACCTTACATCTATAGTAATAATAGTGGAAGACATGAGGTGACTTGAAGATTAAATTCCTATTATTATCTGTAGGCTTGAGCGTATATTACCTCCAAGTTTTTTTGATTGTATGGAGCATCTCCCCATTCATTTGACATATGAAACAAGGATAGCATGTCTTGTTCAATACCAATGAATGTACCCATTTGAGAGGTTAGCACAAAAAATAACTCATATGAATTTGATATGTCAATCTAATTTAAAATGACATAATATTTTATGTAGCTTGACAAAGATTATCTTTAGGTACCTTCGAAGGTTGAAAAATAATGTGTGCAATAAAGCAAAAGTTGAAGGTTCTATATGCAATGCATATTTGGTTGAGGAGACATCTTCATTTTGTGCTCATTATTTTGAACCATATGTCAATACAAGATATCGAAGAGTGCCACGAAATCTAATTTTCATTGATAGAGATGAAATTCAAGATCATGAGGGGATGCTTTCCATATTTAAGCATGGGGGTAGAGCATTTGGCAAAGAAAAATTTCAATATCTTACTCCGAATGAATATCATGGAGCTCGCACGTATATTCTATTGAATTGTGAAGAAGTAAAGCCCTATATTTAGTAAGTATATAAAATTCTTAAAGTAATGATTTAAAACTAATTTATATATGCAAAATTGTTTATGTATTTGCTGAAACTAAAGGTCATTTTTTATAGACTATATGTTGATAGATTAAGAGAACATCAACCATATGTTGAAGAAGCCGTAGTTGATGCTAAACTTGATAAAGACTCTGCATCTTGGTTTGAGGCACATATGAGTAATAAAAATTCAACTATATATATATATATATTGTTGGATTTAGTTACCCATAATTCTTATAACTTTCAATTTTTATATGGGCTCATGATCCAACTTCATATATCTCCAACAAATTCATAAAGGACCTTGCAAAAGGACCTTTATGAGGTGTTAAGGTGTTTCCTAGGTATTATGTGAATTGATATAAGTTTCACACTTTGGGACATGGATCAAATAAAGCAACCATGAATAGTGGAGTGTGCATAAAGGGTTCTAATTTTAGTGCAATAGAATTGGACTTTTATGGTCAACTAATGAAGGTTTTACAGTTGGAATACCTTGCATTACTACGGAAGAGAGTCATATTATTCAATTGTCAGTGGTTTGATCCGACACCAAGTATAGGTACAAGAAGTTTCTCTGAGTATAAACTTGTTGATGTGAACCACACAAAAAGATTCAATAGATATGAACAATTTATTCTTGCGGAGCAAGCAATGTAGGTCTATTATGCATCTTATCCAAGCACAAGAAAAAACATGTGTAATTGGTGGGTTGTTTGCAAGATAAAAGTTCGAGGGGTCATGGAAGTAGCCGAGACATCAAAAATTTTGCTATTAAATGCATGAGCATTTCAAGAGGATGTCCTCAAAACCCATTATATTGATATTGTAGCAGACAAAGAACCTAAATCATTAGTTGATCACAGTTTTCCTTTTGTAGACATTGAGGATATAGAATTTCAAGAAAATGAGGAGGTGGAACTAGAAATAAAGTCAGATGAAGAATATGAAAAAATAGATGATGATGATGATGATGTGACAATATTGAAGATTAAAGCCTTTATATTTTTGTGACCTTATGAATATATCTATAATATTGTTTTCAATTACTAGAATTTTTTTCTTACATATGTATGTACCCACCGTAGGCATGTTCATTATAAATGTGTTGATTTGAAATTATGTTCATTGAAGGTATGAGAGGTGGCCATCCAGCAAGAAGCAGAGTTAATCTTGGAGGTCGAGGGGCAACTGAACTATTTGCACCAGCCATCCTACTTACAACCACTACCCCGCCAGCTTTAGGTTTGATACCTACCTTCAATGTGGAGAACTTACCACCACCTACCTCACAGACAGATCTGGATTCTTCTACCACATCAGCACTAGCCAGGTCATCAACCACATGTGGTATCACATAGAAAAAGAATATACAAATAGTTGATAGGGAGACCACGTATGATTAAAATATTTATTATGCCACTTATTGTTTTTTGGTTGGTTGCTATACAATATAATTTATTTTTTTCATATGAGATTTAACATTTAATATTCTTTTGTAATTTTTAGAATAGATTTCTTTCAAGTGCTTCAATGGACATTACTAAGATTTTCAAGCATAGACTAGAAAAGGAGGGTACAACGTGAAGGTTGGTGCCTGCCAATACTAAGGAGTTCTATTGGGATGAATTTAAGGTATTTCATATGTAGTTGTTCACTTGTTACCATTGCACACTTGACAAGATACTTTTAATGTATTTATGTAAACTACCTGCTATTTTGTTGGGTTGTTGCATGTATATGATTCACCTTTCAAATGTGGTGAAAGTGTAAGTGTTTGATGATGATAGAATTTTTTTTTTGTTTTTTGCAGCCAATGTTATGTTGGTATTGCAGTAACAATGAAACTTTTGTTTCATTAATTACAACTTTTTTTATTCTTAAAGTCTTCCTTTTTATTCGGAATATCTTTGTTAGATTGAGTTCATTATGATATCTTTTTTTTTTCCTTTTTAAAGAGATGTTTGGCCGCAACGTTTAGCTGTCATCAATCCTGTAGCTACCAAAACTTTTTTTAGAAACTTCTTGTTCTATATTTTGTGAGAAACTTGTTGCAACTGATAGGATTTCATTTAGGGTAGAGTATGATTTGTTCATGTTGGAAGTTTCTTTCTGTGGCTAGCTCGTGTGAAAATTTGTTATGTTTTTGGTTTGATCATGTATTTTAATGTACATGCTGAGGGCTAAGTTACAGGTCCTTTTTGTGGAACCTTATGTTCAAATAGTAGCAAGATATGGTGATGTTACGGCTTCTTTGGTCCACAAAAAAAGTTCCAATTAGTAGGTAGATATCAGAAAAAAAAACTCAATTGCCATGTGTGTTTGGTATTTAATTTATTAGATAAATTTAGTAAGAAATTTTACATCAATGTGGATAATAATTTAGATTAGATCATTTTAAAAGGAGGGGTGTATATTATTTCTAGTCCAAATGGTAAAAAATGGAAAAAAGGGTGAGGTCACTTGAGGGATAGATGTCTGATTCAATAAGTAAGCTATCAATTAATGAGGTTACTTATTGAACTCACCTTTATTGAACCAAATTAATTATGACAAAACAAATGTTATGGATATGATAAACTAGAACATATTAATGATTAAGAAAAATGTAGCTATAATAGTTGTATATAATGTTTTAGTACTGAGATGCATATCAGCCTATGTATGATAGAAACTACCCTTCTATTCATCTATTCTAGCATTAAACCTGAAGAAGAAAAAAAATATTGAAGAAAATACGTTTGTTCGAAAATATTTTTCCATATATAGATCATGGAAGAAAGCATACACCTAAATATAAGAACAAAACATTGACTATATTTACATAAAATACATCTTTATCAATATATGTATGCATATAAATTGTTGATGAATTGGAATCATAGATAAAACAAGCATCCTCTACTCTACTCTAAATCGACCTATGCATTTAATTATGGCTAACAACACTTCTACTTGTTGCTCGTAACAAATAAATGCTACTTGTTGCTGGCTGCAATAAAAATAGCTGCTTGTACTTTTTAACAAAAAAATATAGCTTTTTGACAACGGTATATGGGTCTTATTTTAATATGTGTGTATGTATGTGTCCATTAATTTATCATGGATAAATGGATGTTGATGGTGATGGACCCTTTGATCTTATTTGTATGTTGATGTTGTAAATTGAATGTGACTTTTTTTAGGTTGCTCTGCTACCAGCCTTTATGTTTCTTGCCTCATCATTTTATGGGCATTGCAAATTGATTATTTATAATTGTTTTGGTTTTTGGTAGCTAACCTTAAAATAATGTAGTGTAAGTTTAGTTCTGAACAACTAAGAATCTATACACATTCTAAAATGTACGTAAATATCTTCAGTTTCATTTGATACAATATTAAGCAAGTAGCCAATAAGTGGTGTAGTATTAATTTGATAAAATATTAAGAAGCCAATAGGTTGTGTAGTATTCATTTGATAAAATATTGAGAAGCCAATAGGTGGTCTAGGCAATAGAAGGATATAAAATGGTAAAATTTTTATAAACAAAAGCAAAAAAAGCCACATATCTTGATAAGGTAACCTGAATGCTCTGTGGAGCTGAACTTGTGTTATGCTTAATAAGATCACATAAGTGTTAGAAAAGAGATTCTATAGATGTTTGATATGATGGTGTAGTATCTTATTTGGATTAGCTCCCTTTTTCTTTATTTTTTTTTAGATTGGTTATAGTGGGGTATTAACATGAAATAGAACATATTGCTTCCATTTATTATTCCACTCTCTCTCTGAAAGTTACGATGCATGATGATGTTATTGCTTTTATAGTTAAAATATTTGATTATTTTTTTATCTATTGGTCTAAGATTAGAGTGAAAATGATTTTAGTAGCAATAGGAGTAACTACATCTTTATATTTTAACATTTTTAGCCCCTTGTAATTTGTTCGTGTGCTACCTACAAAAGAAAAGATGGTTTAAGATTATTCAAACTTGTTAAAATTGTGTTATTTTAAAATCACATTGTGCTACTAGTATTGTATGTTGTTGTGCATTTTAATTTGTTGAAATATATATATATTTTTTTTTCAGAAAGGATGTAACTATTATGATTCAAATGATGCATTAGTCAAGAGAATGTTTTATAGGGTGGCAAGAAAGTGATATAGGGATTGGCTGTGCAAGATGCGAATCGAAGGGAAAAAGGAAGATAATATACTAGAAGATATAATGGAACTGGCAGCAACATTGGAATACTCCTGAATATGAAAAGAAATGTGAACAAGCTTGTAAAAATTTTCGTACAGAATAGGGAGGACTTGGCACTGGTCTTTCCACACATATAGGTGGCTCTTAATCCACAATTCAATATTGTATTGCTTTGGTAAGAATTTTATGAATATTTTTTTAAATAACATTTCCTCATCATCTCCATTTATAATTTAGCGACAGATTTAGCAATGGATTTTCTCGAGCTAATAAAATCCGTATTATAGCGATGAAATTTCTCTAGCTTATAAAATCCATTATTTAGCTATGGATTTAGCGATGTTATTTCCCCAACCAATATATAATTATAAAATTTTTTTTATTTATTATTATTTTTAATATTTTATTTAATTTTGTTTATTAAATGTATGTTATTGGTCTATAGATGAGCAATCCTTGAAACACACATTCTCCTAGTAAAATCATAAAAAAATGATATTATAAATAATTAATTTAAAATATATTAAAATACAAAAAAAGATTATATTAATAATGACTAACATAACTATTTTATGATGTAATAGTTTTTAAAAAAATTATACAAAAAAATTTTCTAAAATTGTTAATAAAGAAACTAAATAAATTAAATTATAGTAACATTAAATAATTAATTCAATTAGTATAAATTTTTTTTCGAAATTTTAAAAATTAAATTAACATACATTAAAATTTCTACTACTTTAAATGAAAATTAATTCATTGTAAGATAAAATAGAAAATATTTTCAAAAATATATGAATTGATGAATAACTAGTAAATATTAATATTATTGTAAATATTTAAAAAATTTTATGATTATAGAAAACTTTTAAAAAAATAAATAATACAAATTTTAAAAATCTTGAAATATAATAAAAATATAATTTTTTCAATAAAGTTAAAAGAAAGTAAAATAATAATTATAAATAAATACATAGATGTTTAATCCTACTAAAATTTATAAAAATTAAATAATTGAGTAATATTTTTACAATTAGCTTTTAACATTGTGTTTTTATTAAAATAATAAATATTACTTTTTATAATTATCTTCTCACTTTAAGTAATTTTTTGAATTTTAAAAATTATAAATATTATCAAATAATATGAAATTTTATGCATTTAAAATTATTTCATATTATCTTCATAAAAATTAATATTAATTCTTACAAATTTATAACCAAAATATATAAATTTTTATATAATTTGTAATATTAAGAGTATTTTATAACTTTTAGGCGTGTGGCTAGATGACAAATCATCTTTTCATTAATGTCTTATTATATGAAGTTTGTTAATTTTGTACCTATTTGATATTTTTTTAAGGTAAAACATTATTATTATTATTATTTATATATTTATTGTTTAGCTAATATTATAATAAAAAATTGTAAGGTATTTTTTTTCATTTGTACTTTGCTACACGCACATTAAATTTGTTGAAAAAATTCTGATAATAAATAAAATTAATGAGTAATTTTGTATTATATATATATATATATATATATTGTTTATTTAATGTTTTAAGAATTAAAAATATAAATATTTTTTTAAAATATACATTCTCTCTCTTGACTTGACGTATCTCTAAAAGAACCAAATTCCTCCGCATTCCGAAATCTATCTCTCGATGTCGATTCAACTAAAATTAATTCGAGGTTTAAGTTTTAATTTGATATTGATTTGAGGTACATTTATACATTTATTCTTCATTAATTATCTTGGATTGCTTAATTGAAGAGTATGGATTTTTTATTATATTTTTTTGTTTCCTAATTTCTTCTTTAATCACCATGGTATGCTTGGATTTCGTATGTAAACTTATTCGTATACATGCTTCATGTATTTGTGATATAATGCATTGTCATTGTGTGGTTTTTGATGGTGACCGTATACAAAAACAATATATAAATAGTATATATACTTAGGTTTGCCGACTTGATATCTACAAAAATAGTATACATCAATATGCATGTGTATTTTATACATAACTAGTATACATACTTAGGTATGCCGACTTAATATCTACAAAAATAGTATATATCAATATGCATGTGTATCTTATACATAACTAGTATACATACTTAGGTATGCCGACTTAATATCTACAAAAACAGTATACATCAGTATGCATGTGTATCTTATACATAACTAGTATGCAAACTTGATATCTACAAAAAAAAATTCAAAAATGTGTAATAATTGAATTCAAAAATAAAATAAAATAAAATAAATTAAAATAAAATAAAATAAATAAAATAATAGTTTAGCATGTCAAATTAAATTAAACTGATTATACTCGATTGAACCAGTTTGAACTATTCCACCATCTTCTAAAAAACTCAATAATATTCACACATGTAATTGAAATTAATTGAACAAAAGTTTCTAAATTTACTTTGAAATATTCTCATGATATGTGTTGTTGTGTGCTAGGAACCCCAAATCACATTTATTTATAGGCAAGATTCCAAGTATTTTTATTTTTGATGCAACATTTAGTAAGACAACACAGCTTTCATATGTCAAGTCAATCATTGGCAGGTATACACATCATTATATAACAAGCAAACTTTCAAGCACTTGGCATTAATGCGTGAGAACACATCATAAGCACATAATCAATACTTATCACTCATGTAAGCCAATACATGGAAATCATACATGCTAACACATGATATTCATGCAAGTAAGCATGTGATAAGCTTGTAAGTCAACATATGATATAAAAATAAGTATTCTTATTAATTTTTTCATAGTCTTTATTGTCATTTTCCGACATGACTTATTTATATTCTTAAGGTTGCACTTATCTTTAACAAAGATTATCATGGGGGGGGGGGGGGGGGGGTGTGTGTGTGTGTAAAGATTTATATTTTCCATGTATCTAACATTTTGTTAATTAAATTTATCTCAAAATTATCTCAAACATAATAACTCCATATTTATGTTTCTTGAAATAAAACACTTATATTTCTAATAATTTTAATATTCCTTCAATAGATGTCTCATAGTGTGTGATTCCTTGTGATCTCTCTTGTGTTAGTGATGAGTGGACTTGTTGAATCAAGTTTAATAATATTAAAATAATAATTTTATACTTATATAATAAGATCAACATATAGCAATGTGTCATGGATACTCAAGCTAATATAGTATAAAATATATGAACCAAACTTTTTTGTACATAATTACTTTCAAGAATAATATTTTTAAAAACAAATTGCATGGTAATAATAATCTAAACATCTCTTCACTATAGAAGCAATAGTAAATGGCCATTCAAAGTAACTTCCTGCTCATGTGGAAAATGGTGGAAATAAAGTATTTCTTCTCTCTCTCTCTGTCTCTCTAAACATCATTGCTGATCATATTTTAGTTATCTGTTGAAGTTGTATGACTATATATAAATATTTGTATAATTATATATAAATAATTGTATAACTTTATAACACTATATTAATTGAATATAACTATATTTGTAAGTAAGTATACATATATGTAAATCTATATATTTATTTATAACTTTATATATTTATGTAAAACTATTTGTATTGAATATATCTATATATAACTATATAAAAATATATATAGGTATGTATACTATATGTATAATAACATATAACTATAAATAATTGTATCTTATTATATGAATTACTAAAAAACTTTATACATAACTATATTTAAATATATAATTTACAACTTATATTTAATATATATTTGTATATATTAGTATTCAAAAATATATTTTACTATATCTATACCTAAACATAACTATAGGTATAGATATATAAAATTATATAAATAAATATATATACCTACATGTATAAATAAAGTTTAACTATATTTATACATGTATTTACCCTCAAATTTAGTGGTAAACAGTCATGATTTGATAACCATTGTAAGTTTCTGCCTACAAATCATCCATTTCAAAGAAATAGAACTATATTTCAAAAAAAAAAATTATGATGACAGTTGCACTAGCAGTTCGTTCAGAAGATGATATTATGATAGAGATTCAGAGTTAAGATTTGAAAAAAGTAACTAAAAAGGAAGCTACTAGAAGTAATGGACCAAAAAGCAAATTATTTGGCTGGATGAAACATAGTATATTTTTGGAATTTCCCTATTTAAAGTACAATTTAATTCATCATAACTTAGATGTAATTTTTTTGACAATATTTTCAACACTATCCTTAATGTAGACGCAAAAACAAAAGATACTTTAAAATCAAGACAAGAGCTGAATAATTACTGTCGGTGTCCTGAATTGAAACTGAATGAGAAAATAAAAAAATTCCCTAAAGCTCGCTACACACTTGATAAGATGGCAAGACATATATTGTGTGAATGGGTTTAAATTTGAAATTCCCTGATGGATATGTGTCAAATATGGGTAGATGCATGGATATGAAGAATCTTATGTTATTTGGAATGAAAAGTCATGACTGTCATGTATTTATGCAGAGATTAATACCAATTGTATTCCATGAATTACTTCCACTAAGTATTTGGAAGGTCCTTAGAGAACTTAGTTTGTTTTTCAAATAGCTAACTGCAACCACAATCAAAATAGATGACATGGTGAGGTTGGAGAATGACATTCCACCTATTATTTGTAAGCTTGAACGGATATTCCCGCTGAGTTTTTTTGACTCGATGGAGCATTTGTCAATCCATTTGGCATATGAAGGAAGGATTACAGGGCCGATACAAGTCATATGGATGTATCTTTTTGAGAGGTAAATACATATAATTTGATGTGTTTTATTATTTAGTATCTAAGTATTATTGTAATTTAATGTAATTAAAACCTAACTTTATGGATGTAGGTATCTTCATAAATTGATATTGAATTTTAGAAACAAGATAAAAGTTGAAGATTCAATTTGAAATGCATATTTAGTAGAAGAAGCATCATCATTTTGTCTTTATTAGTTTGAGATCATGTCAATACAACGAATAGAAATGTGTCACTGAATTATGAATGTCATGTGATGGTAGAAGATGATTCTATGGACAAACTATCTATATTCAAGCACCTTGGAAAAGCATTTGGAAGAGCAATGAAAAGATGTATGACAGATGAAGAGTACAAAGTAACCCGGAGCTATGTTTTACTTAATTGTGAGGAGGTTGCACCATATATTGAGCATGTATACCCAAAATGGTTGCAGGTTTAATCATAGTTTAATTTTATCTTTAATAGGAATTATTAAAAATTGTTGTACATTTTTTTCTCTCATTTTATATTTGTGTAGTATTTATGTTGAGCAATTAAAATATAGGCATCCAGCAATTTCCAGCAATGATGTCGATTATATGCTAGAAACTAAATTTGTGAATTGGTTAAAAAATTATGTGAGTATAATTAAGTTTTTTATTTTTGAATTATTTAATTTATTAGTATCTTTTATTTGTTAATATCATTTTTAAAATTTATTTCATAGGCAATTGAACATCAAATGGAGATTCAAATATTTTCATTCAGAATCTAAGTAAAGGCCCGTTTACATATGTGACAACATATTCTGAGAATTTTGTTAATGGATATAAGTTTCACACAATTGGGCACGGTTCTTCTAAAATAATAATGAATAGTAGCGTATGCATTAAAGGCTCATGTTATAGTGTAGATGAGATTGATTATTATGGTCAACTCAAAGAAGTTATTGAGTTGGAGTATCCTGGACTCAAAAATAATAGGATTGTATTATTTAAATGCGAGTTGTTTGTTCCTACACGAAATGTGGGTTCAAAGATTCATTCGGATTATAAGCAAGTGGATGTTAACCATAAACACAAATATAATCGATATGAACCATTTATTATGACAATTCAAGCTACTCATGTATATTATTGTACATATCCGAGTTTATCTCGTGATAAGAGAGATTGGTGGGTAATTTGCAAAATCAAAGCTCGATCAAAATTTGAGTTACCAACATCGCAACAAAGAAGTGTAGACTTATAAATTGCACTTGCATTCCAAGAAGATGACATAAATAATTTTGAGCCTATGAACGTCGATGAAGATCCAGAAAATTTATGTGATTTAAATGGTGACACAATAAAAATTGAAGATGATCAATTTCTATCTGAAGATTTGTTCGAACTTCTATTGGAATCAGACGACATATCAGAATATCCACTAGAGGATGATAGTGATGCCGATAATTAAATTATTATAATTTTATTATAAAGTTAAACTATTAAAGACTTTTTATATTTTATTGAAATCTATAGGTGTGTTTTATTTGAAAATGCATGCTTGTTCATCATATCCCTATTTTTTGTTCTATGTTTAATTTTGTATAGTAGATGGTGCCTAAAGGACGTGTCCGTGGTGGAGGTGGCTGTGGACACAGAAATAAACCAAATTCATCTAGTATGTTACATCATGTTGCAGAATCAGTACCATCTAATAGCCACCATATCCAGACTTCAACATCGCAATCACCATCTCCATTTCTATCACCATCACCATCATTGAGACCTCTACTATCACTTTTATCAGATGTAAGCCCACCATCCATTATGCTTCCTACACAAACTTTTGATTCATCTCTATCTTCTACACCACATTTTACATCGATTTTTCCCTCATTTACAATACCAACAACATCATCAAATGTTAAGTCTTCCTCTGTAATCAGTGTAAAGTTAGAAATTGAGATTGTGTATAAGAGGTAAAAAAATATACAAAAATGACTAGAAAAAAAAGATTTCATATTACTGTCAGTGGTTTTTTTATATTGTTATGATTTCTAGTTTTCAATATTATTTATTTATTTGTACCATTTTATTCCATCTCATAAGTGTTCGACTATAATTACAAAGGTTTTCAAGAAAATGGCTGATTCTAAAGCTTTGTCTTGAAAGAAAGTTTCTGAATCGACAAAACAGTCATATTTTAATGACTTTTAGGTAAAAATAAAAAAAAACAAAAGAATTGAAAAATAAGTATCTAATTATTTAACTGTTATGTTGGTTATTATTCAAATAGTAAATAATTATGTTCTTGTTGTTAATATAAATTATTTTGTCATGTTTCTATTTATAGAATCACTGCACATGGGCATCCAAATTTGATGAAAAGATAAAGTCATTATGGAATATCAAATCTGCTCAACGATATTCTAATTTTGTCCATAAATTAAATAAAATGAAAGAAATGCCTAATTTAAAATCTGAGGAAGACTAGCCCGAGTGGCTTAATTATTGGGAAGAGCCAGATGTGAAGAAAAAATCAGATATTTCCAGTAAAAATTGAAGAAGTGAGGTAGCTAGACTAGGTACAGAAATCTATCAACACACTGGAGGTTCAAAGTCGAGCATTGAGCACTCTCGAGATTTGGTACAAATTTTAAATTCTAAACATTTCTATATTTTGTGTTTGTCCTAATAGTCGAATAAATAAAATCTTTGCATGGTTTTATTAATTTTGTTAAATTTTTTTATCATTTGTTTTTTTATGACTTAATAAAAACATATTCTAGGCTGGAGAATTGGGTTGAGATCCAAATTTTTATGAGATTTTCAGGAAGATGCATGTGAAGAAAGTGGATGGTCAGTATGTTGACAACAAGTCTTAGATGATTGCTGTAAGAAATTGTTATATTAATTAGATTTTATAAAACTACAGTACAATATGAAAATTATTTTGAATGCAAAATATTTATTTTATTTTTTGTAAATCAAGAATAGTATTTTTCTCTAATTTATCTCAGGACCTAAAGGAGAATGTGTGATAGCTACTCATCAACAAGTTGAGGGTTCTATGGTCCTTCAACCAATTGACTATGATTCTATTTATTTGGAGACAATAGGAGGTCGAAAGAAGCATCGAGTGTATGGAATCAGCTCTAAGGGAGTGGTATTTTGTTGTAGCAGTCATACTTCTAATTCATCTGTCTTAGCAAAGGTGGATGACGTAGTCAAACAACAACCATTGTAAACAAATGAACATATTGTAGATATGGAGACCAAAATGAAAAGAAGGATGAGCAGATAACTAATTTGATGGAAGAAATGCAAGAAATTAAAGAAATTAAAAATGTAATGCAACATTAGATGTCCTATTTGGAGTCACTGTTAGCGACATTAGCGCAATAGATAACAATCTGAGATCCAGCTGTGAATCCTCACAGGAGAGGCTAGCATTCCCTAAAAATTATGATGATGATTGAGTATGCGAATTATTTCTGAACTGTTGTTTATTTTTATCTATGTGTAGCAAATAATTATGATATTTTTTTGCAGGTTTCAATTTTTTTTACCCTGGTTTTGTTCACTACTTGTTTGATTAACCAAATTATGAATCTTTACATGACACATATGTGAGACAAAAGAAACAAATCTTGATTCAAAGCATCCAGACATCACCATGGTCCTTCCAATGCATGGGTCCCATATTACCGATTTTAGCTTTATCAAAAAATGTTCTAGCTTATATAATCTTTATTATTCTAAAAACATTATATTTTTGCACTATCTTTATCTCTAAACATAATTGCCGAACATCTTTCGGATTTTTGTTGAAGCTGTATGACAATTAACTTTAATTTGTGTTTGTTCATGTCTATAATATTTGTTTTTATATATCTATGAATATGTTTTTGTGTCTCTAAATTTTTTGGGTAGAATTTTAGCCTATTATAGGTATGTAAAAGCCTATTTTCAGCAGCGGCAGCGATGGCAGTGACAACATTGGTGGTGGCAGAAGTGGCAGTAGTGGCAGCAGAAGTGGCAGTGGTGGCAGTAGTTGCAGTAGTAGCATTGGTGGTAGGGGTGGCAGCAGCAATAAGAGAGGTAGTAGTGGTGGCAACAGCAGCGGTGGTGACAGCAGCGGCAGCGGTGGCAGCACTGGCATCAGCGGTAGTAGTGGCAGAAGCAATAGTAGCGGCATTGGTGGTAGCAGCAATAGCAGCGACAACACCGGCATCAACGACATCCATGGCAATGGTGGTGGTGGCGGGGTGGCAGCGACAACACCGGCAGTAGTGAAAATGGCAGTGGCATCGGCAGTGGTAGATGTAGCAGCAGTGACAATGAGAGCGGCAGTGACAGTAGCGGCAAGAGTGGCCGTGGTACAGGCAGCAGCAGCAACGGCAACAAATGTGGTATATACATACGTATATAGTCACTATATACGTACGTATAATACTACAATATTATATGTACTTATATACTGATTATATATATGTACTCAGTATATATGTATGAAAAATACTATAGTTTATATGTACATATACTACAGTAATATATGTACGAGTGAAATGTTAGTATATATGTCCATATTTACTATAGTAATATATTTTTATCAAAATATAGTTTTTTTATTTAATTTGATTTGATTTGGTGGGTTAAATTTCATATAGATATGGTACCGCATTGTTTCCCATTCGAAGCTTGTATAAGTGAATACATATTTCAAAAATCATGATACACAGTGACTCGGACAACATTTTCATAGCAGGAAGTTGCTGATCGGATGAGGAAAGGGAGAGAAAGCAATGTCAATGCATTGATAAATTATACTTGATACAGAGTCGGTAAATACATTGATTAATAAGATGTAATATAATTTTTATTATTTTTTTGTTTTAGTTATTTAAAATATTATATTAGAATAAGTTATTAAATGAATTTTTTTTGTTTAATTTAAAATTTTCATTTATAGTTTCTGTTTTTATTAAATTAAATTTAAAAATATTAAATTATTTAATTAAATTTTTGTGGAAACTGTATGACAATCAATTGTAATTTTTGTTTGTTGATATCTTTAATAACTCTATTTATATATATTTGAATATATTTGCATTTCTCCAAATTATTTGGGTAGAGTTTTAGCCTATTATAGGTAAGTAAAAGCCTATTATCAGCAGTGGTAGTCACGGTAGCGGCAGTAGTAGTGACAGTGATGGTAGTGGTGGTAGTGGTGCCAGAAACGGCAACGACGGCAGTGGCAGCAATAGTGGCGGCGTCGGTAGTGGCGGCAGCGGCTATAGCGGCAGCGGTGGTAGATGTGGCAACTACGGCAGCAATGACACCCACTATAGTGAAGGCATCAGAGGAAGTGGTAGAATCAGCGGTAGCGGCGACAGCGGAGGCAGCAACGGTAGCAACGGCATTGGCGGCGGCGGAGGCAGCAGTGGTCGCAATAGTAGGGGAGGCAGCACCGACAGTAATAGCAATGGTAGCGGTGATAGTGGAGGTAGCAGCGTTAGCAGCAGCTATAGTGGTAGCGGTAGGGGCAGTAGAGAGTGGTAGGGGAGGCAAGGGTGGCAGTGGACGTCGGAGTAATAGGAATGACAACAAATCCGGAATATACATATGTATATAGTCAGTATATATGTACGTATAATTCTGTAGTATTTTATGTACATATATACTGAGTATATATGTACTCGGTATATATGTACGCATAATTATGTAATTTTTATGTGCAAATACTGTAGTAATATATGTACGAGTGAAATGCTAGTATATATGTACATTTTTGCCGCAGTAATATATATTTATCGAAACATAATTTTTTTAATTTATTTTGATTTGATTTAGTGGTTTAAATTTCTTATAGATGTGGTACCACATGGTTTCTCATATGAAGCTTATAAAAGTGAACGGATTTTTTAACTGACATGAAGCACCATGACTTGGATAGTTTTTTCACAATGGAAAGTTGGTGATCGGAGGACCAAAGTGAGAGAAAGCAATGTCAATGCATTAATAAATTATACTTTATGCATAGTCGGTAGATACATTGATTACTAAGATGTAATATAATTTTTGTTATTTTTTTTAGTTATTTAAAATATTGAATTAGAATAAGTTATTCAATGAATTTTTTTTTGTTTAATTTAAAATTTTGATTTATAGTTTCTATTTTTTATTAAATTAATTCAAAAAATATTAAATTAATTAATTAAATTTTAGTTTAAGCTATATGACAATCAACTTTAATTTGTGTTTGTTCATGTCTATAATAACTATTTTTATATATCTGTGAAAATGTTTGTATCTCCAAATTTTTTGGGTAGAGTTTTAGCCTATTATAGGTATGTAAAAGCTTATTATCAGTAGTAGTAGCAGCGATAGTGGTTGCAGCAACGGCAGCGGCGGCAGTGTCATCAGCGAAAGCGGCAGTGGCGGCAGTGTCATCAGCGAAAGCGGCAGCAGCTCCAGTGGTGGAAGTGGTAGCAGTGTGAGCTATAGCAGCGGCAACAGTGGCAGCAGTAGGAGCGACAACATCAAAGGCAGTAGCAGTGGTTGCTTCGGAAGCAGCGATGGCAGCGGCAGTAGCAGCGGCTACACCGGAAGCAGCGGCAGTACTGAACGTAGCGGCAGCAGCAGTAGAGGTGGCAACAATAGTAGCTCCATTAGTGATAGTAGCTGTGGTGGTGGTAGCAGCGGTGGTAGCGACAACTATGGCATTCAATGAAAGCACCGCCAGTGGGGGCAGCGGCCAGCGGCAGCAGCCACGGTAGTAGAGGCAGCTATGGTAGTTGTAGTGGTGGCGACAGAAGCAATGGTATTGGTAGTGACAGTGGCAACGGTAGCAACGGCAAGAGTGGTAGCGGGAGTAGCAGCAATAGTACCAAATGAGGTATATACGTACAAAGAATGTCAGTATATACGAACATATAATACTACAGTATTTTATGTACATATATACTGAGTATATTTGTACTTAGTTTATATGCACACATAATATTGCTATTTTTATATAAATATACTACAATAATATATGTACAAGCGAAATACTAGTATATAATTACATATATAATATAATATTATATGTATCAAATCATAACTTTTTTTTAAAATTTGACTGAGTGGTTTAAATTTTTACAGATATGATACCTCATTGTTCCACATACAAAGCTTTTATAAGTGATGGGAACTTTCACTAGTCATTAAGTGTCGTGACTCATACATCTTTGTCGCATTAGAAAAATGATGATTGGAGGAGCAGAGGGAGTGAAAGCAACGGCAATGAAAGGATATATTATACTTTAAGCATCGTCAGTAGATATATTGATGAATAAGATGAAATAAAATTTTATTATTTTTTTGTTTCAATTGTGTAAAATATTAATTTAGAATAAGATATTAAATGATTTTATTTTTTGTTTATTATAAATTATTTATAGTTTTAATTTTTATTCAATTTGATATAAAAATATTAAATTATTTTATTAAAAATGTTAAACTAATTTAAATTATGAAATTAATTTTGAAATTATAATATCTAGGAAAAAATCTATTGCTAAATTAGCTAGGAAAATATTAAAATTAGCGACGAATTTTGATCGCTAATTTTATTTAGCTAAGGACTATATCGTCGCTAAAATTTATTGATAACACTTTAGCTAGGGAATCATTTATCTTTATTTTTGCTTGGCGACGAAAAATCTCATTTATCTTGCTAATTTAGCTAGGGAATTTGTATTTTTTAGCAAGGGATTTTTCCGTCCCTAACTTTTTAGCTAGGGACACTATCCGTCGCTATATTTTAGTAAGAATCACTTTATATAGGGAACGAATCCATCAGTAATCCGTCGCTATATTTCATTTAGCGAGAAAAAATGCTCATTTAGCTAGGGAATTGTCCCTAGCTATATGGGATTTTTCTTGTAGTGTAGGTTGTGATCATGAATATTAGATTATGAGCTAGTTTTTTTATAAGATGATGATAAGAACTAGTTATTGTGTTAAGAGTTTTTTTAATTATTGCAACATAATTAATGTAAGTTATTTGTATTCCTTTTATTTTCAACAATGAACTAAATTAATATTTATTTTTCCAAAGAATGTGTGTTTTTTATTATTATGGTTTCTAATTATTTAAAATTAAATATATTGTAGTAATTTTTTAATTAATATGAAAGAAATTTTAAATAAAAAGGTATTTTAGTGATGGATATTAAATTTTAGCGATGGAATATTCCATAGCTAAAATGACTCAAAAAGTGAACAAGAAAATAAATTAGCAATGGAATCCAACAATCCATTGTTATAATAGCGATGAAAAATTGAATTCCATAACTAAGTTTAGCGAAGGGATTCTAATTTTCAATCACTATTTTAGCGATGGATTGCAAATTTTTATGGCTATTTTAATGAAGGTTTATTATAAATCATTGCTAAAATAGCTATGGAAATCTAAATCCATCTCTATTTTATCGACGGAAAATTAAAAATTGTCACAAAAATAGTAATGGAAAATTAGGATCCATGGCTACACTTAAGGATGGAAATCTATCTCTTTTTCTATCTATGTCTACCATTCTATCTAATTATCTACTTGTGTGTCTATATGTCTATCTTTCTAACTTTCTATCTATCTATCTATCTATCTATATATCTATCAATCGATGTATCTATCTATCTATCTATAAATCCAACTTTCAATCTATATATCAATATATCTATTTGTCTATCTATTTATCTATCTTTCTATCTATCTATCTAACTATCTATCTGTCTATCTATCAATAAATCTATCTGTCTATCTATATGTCAAACTATCTGTCTATATATCTATATATCTATATGTCTATCTATTTTATAACTATCTTTCAATCTCTCTATCTATCTATCTATCTATTTGTCAATCTATCTAACTATCTTTCTATGTATCTATCTATCTATATGTCTGTCTATCTATCTTTGTATTAATCTATCTTTCTATATATTTATCTATCTATCTATATGTCTTTCTATCTATGTATCTATATATTTAGCTAATTATCTTTCTATCTATTTATCTGTGTATCTATCTATCTGCCTACCTCGTTATCTCTCTATCTATTTGTCTATCTATCTATCTATCTATCTGTTTGTTTGTCAATTGATCTATCTAATAATCTATCGATCTATTTGTTTCATTATTAGTCATCTATCTATCTATATTTCTATCTATCATTCAATCTATCTATCCATCTATCTATCTATCTATTAAATTTCTCTATCTATATATATGTCTAACTATATGTCTATCTATCTATCTATTTATATATCTAACTATCTTACTTTCTTTGTATCTAACTAGCTATCTATTTATTTACATTTCTATCTATCTGTTTATCTATCTATCTGTCCGTCCATCTATTTGCATAATAAAATGTCAATATATCTATCTATATAATTTTCAATCTATCTGTCTATCTATTTGTATACCTATCAGTCTATCAATATGTCTATCTATATGTCAATCAATCTCTCTATGAAACTTTATATCAAACTGTCTATAAATTTGTCTATTAATCTTTCTATCAATCTGATTATCAATCTTTCTATCAATCAATCAATCTATCTATCTATTTGTTTATCTATCTATATATCTATTAATTTATCTATCAATCTTTATATCAATCTATTTATCAATCTATATATTGGTCTATCTATTGGTTAATCAATTAATCAATCAATCTATATATCTATCTGTCCGTCCGTCTGTTTGTCTGTCTTTCTAAAAATGAATATATTTATCAAGTAATCTATCTATCTAACTATCTTTCAATGTGTCTATCTAACTATCTATCAATTGATCTTTCTATCAATATTTGTCTTTCTATCAGTTAATTTATTTCTCTATCTAACAATCTATCAATAAATATGTATGTCTATATTTAATATATCCATCTATCTATCTATCAATATATCTTTCTGTCTATCTATCTATCTATCTATCTATATATTTATCTATCTATCTATCTGTATATCTATCTATCTATCTATTTGTCTACCAATCTATCTACCTATTTATCTAACTATCTATTTATTTGTCTATCTATCTATCTATCTATCTATTTACCTGTCTATCTATCAGTTTAGCTATATGTTTATTTAGATATCTATCTATCTATTTGTCTAATAATATGTCAATATATCTTTTTATATAATTGCCTATCTATCTGTCTAGCTATCTGTCTACCTATCAGTCTATCAATATGTCTATCTATATGTCAATAAATCTATCTAACAAACTTTCTACAATCTAGATATAAATTTGTCTATTAATCTTTCTATCAATCTGAATTTCAATCTTTTTATCAATCTAACTATCATTTTGTCTATCTATATATCTATTTATCTATATATCTATTAATATATTTATCTATTTATCTATATATATCAATCTATTTATCTATCTATATATTGGTCTATCTATCAATCTATATATCATGTCTATCTATTTGTCTATCTATCTATCTATTTATCTATCTATCTAAAAATCAATCAATCAATCAATTAATCTATCTGTCTATCTTTCTTTCTTTCTATATGTCTATCTATATGTCTATCAATTGTTCATTCTATCTTTTTATCTGTTTATGTATATGTCTATCTATTAATATTTCTATTTGTCAATTTATTTCTCTATCTAATTATCTATCAATAAATATATCTATCTATATTACTATATATCTATGTATCAATAAATATATCTATCTGGCTAACTATTTTTTTATCTATCTATTTATCTATCTATTTATCTATCTATCTATTTAAATATCTATTTATCTATTTTCCTACCAATCTATCAACCTATTTATCTACTAATCTATTTATCTATGTATCTATCTGTCTATGAATTTATCTATCAATCTATCTATCAATTTGTCTATCAATCTTTTTATCACTCTCTCTATCAATCTATTTATTAAATTTCAATCAATCAATAAAATTTTTTATATATCTATCAATCTATCTGTTTATCTATCTATCTATTTATCTTTCTATCTATCTATTTGTATATATATCTATCTACCTTTCTATCTATCTAACTATCAATCTATATGTGTATCTATCTGTCTATCTATATAGTTGTCTATATAATGATTTATCAATCAATCTGTCTGTCTATCTATCTGAGTATATCTTTATCTATATTTCTATCTATCTATATGTCTATCTCTCTTTCTATCTATGTGACTATCTATCTATATGTCTATCTTTCTATTTTTCTATCTATTTTTATCTATATATATATATATATTCTATCTGTTTGTCTGTCTATCTATCTATATATCTATATATATAACTTTTTATCTAACTATCTATATATATGTCTATCTATCTATGTATCTCATTATCTATCTTTTTGTCTATCTATTAGTCTATCTACCTATTTAACTATCTAACTATCTATTTATCTATATATCTTTTTATCAATCAATCTATCTATATATATATATTTATCAATCTCTTTATCTATCTGTCTATCTATTAATCTGTCTATTTATCTATCTATAAATCTATCTATCAATCTGACTATCAATCTTTTTATCAATCAATCTATTTATCAGTCTATCAAAGAGTCCATCTATATTTATATCAACTAATTATAAAACTATATAAAAATTAGTCAATCTATCTATCTATCAATTTTTATCTAATTATTAATTTTTTTAACTATCTATCATATAATCTATCTATCTTTATTTCTATTAGTATATTTGTGTGTCTGTCTATATGTATGATTGTCTATCTATCTATCTATTTTTCCTTTTTTCTCTCAGACTATATATCTTTCTAAATGAATTCCTATTCATCTATTCATCTATTTTTCTATTTGTCTATCTATCAATCTATATATATATTTATCTATATCTATTTATAAAGTTATCTATCTATCTAGTTATATATCTTTCAATCAATCTATCTGCCTATATTTTTATCTAACTTTATATATATATATATATATATATATATATATATATATATATATCTATCTATCTATTTGTCTATCTTCTGTTTATCAATCATTCTTTTTATTTGTCTATTTATTTGTCTATCTATTTGTCTATCTATCTATCTATTTATTTACTTATATGGCTATCTATCTATCTATCTACTTGTTTATCTCTCTCTTTCTCTATCTATCGATATATTTATGTATCTATCTATCTAATAATCTATCAATATATCTGTGTTTCTATTTATCTATCTGTCTATCTACTTATCTAGTTGTATATCTATCTATTTATCTGTCTATCTATTTATCTATCAATTTGTCTATTAATCTGCCTTTCAATCAGTGTATTAATCTATCTATTAATTTGTCTATAAATCTATTTATCAATCTGTCTATCAGTATATCCATTAATTTGTCTATCTATCTATCTGCCAATATATCTATATGTCTATATATATTTATATTTATCTATCTATCATTCTGAATATCAATTTATATATCTATATGTCTATCTATATTCCTAACTAACTATCTGTCTGTCTACAATATGTCTTTCTATCTATTTGTCTAACTCTCTATGTATCTTTATGTCTATATATCTATCTATCTCTCTCTATATCTATCTGTCTATCTATCTATTTATCTATTTGTCCTTTTATAAATTTATTTATCTATTTGTCAATCTTACTCTCTATCTATCTGTATATCTATTAGTCTATAATCTATCAATTTATATGTCTATCTATTAGTCTATTAATCTATCAATCTATCTTTCTAACTATATATATTTTAATCTATCTATCTATTTGTCTATCTATAAATCTATCAATAAATGAATCTATACGGCTATATTTTTATCTATCTATCTGTCTATCTATCTCTTAATCTATCTATCTATATATTTGTATGTCTATCTATATATATATATATAAATCTATCTTTCTGTGTGTGTTTTTAATTGTCTATCTATTTGTCTCTCTATCTGTCTATATATATATATATATATCTATCAATCTATCTATCAATATTTCTATCAATCAATCTATCTATCTATCTATCTATGAATATGTCAATCATTCTATCAATCAATTTGTTTAACAATCTTTTATCTATATGTCTATCAGTCTGTCTGTCTATATATCTATCTTTTTATCTATCTATCTATCTATATATCTGTCATTATATATATCTATCTTTTTTTATATTTATCTATCTATTTATCTATCTATCTGTCTATAAATTTATGTATCTATTTGTCTATCAATCTATCGATCGATCTATCTATCTATCAAACTATCTATCTATCAAACTATCTATCTATCTATGTATCTATCTAATTGTCAATCTATTTGTGTGTCTATCTTTTTATGTATTTGTTTGTCTGTATGCCTACTTTCCTGCCTGTCTACCTATCTGACTATATATCTTTTTATCTGTCTATCTATCTATATATCTTTCTGTTTATCTAACTACCTATCTGTCCATCTATTTTTAGATTTATTTGCATGTCTATATATTTGTTTGTATGTCTGTATGTCTATCTATATATCTATCTTTCTATTTATTTATCTATCTAATTATCTGTCAATCTATCTATCTATTTGTCTATCTATTTATCAATATATTTTCTATATATTTGTCTATCTATCTATCTGTCAGTCTGTCAGTTTGTCTATCTATTTATCTATCTATCTGCCTATTTATCTGTCTATCTAATATTCATTATTCCTTTCTATCTATCTATCTATTTATATGTCTATCTATCTGTTTATCTATTTGTATATTTATTTGTTTAATAATCTATTGATCAATTTGTTACACTATCTATCTATATATCTATCTTTATATATAATTATCTATCTATCTATCTATCAGTATATCAATCAGTCTTTTTATCTTTCTATCAACTTTCTTATCAATCTATTTATAAATATATTAATTTGTTAGTCTATTAATCTCTCTTTTCTATCAATTGATCAATCTATCTATCAATTAATCAATCAATTTGTCTATCAATCTGTCTATCATTCTATTAATCAATATGTCTAACAATCTGTTTATGAATTTGTCTATCAATTTGTTTATCAATTTGTCTTTCTTTGTGCCAATCTATTTATCTATATATCTATCTATCAATTTATATATTCATCTATCTATTAATCTATCTTTCTATCTTTCCATCTATCTATATGTCTATCTGTCTATTTATCTATATGTTTGTTTATTTGTCTGGCTATTTATCTATCTGTCTTTCAATTTGTCTTTCTATCTATCTATTTATCAATCAATCAATCTATCTATTTTTTTAAATATTTATCTATCTATCTATCAATCTATTAATCTATCTATCTAATAATCTTCTCTCTATTTTTTTATCTATCTATCGATCAATCTTTCATCTATTTATCTTTCTATATATCTATCTCTCTATCTATCTATTTATCTGTCTAAATATATACCTATCTATTTATCAATTTAACTATATATCTCTATATCTATCTATCTAACTATCTGAGTATCTATCTATCTATCTGTCTATATATTATCTATTTATCTATCTATTTGTTTGTCTGTTTGTATATATATTTATTTGTCTATCTAACTATCTTTATATCTATCTATTTGTCTATATATATATATATATATATATATATATATATCTATCTATCTAACTATCTATATATCTATCTATCTTGTAATCTCTATTTCTATCTTTCTATCTATCTAACTATGTATCTATCTATTAATCTATTAAATTTATCTATTTGTCTATCTATCTATGTATCTATCTATCTACCTATTTGTGTAGCTTTCTATATATTTATCTATCTGTTTGTTTTTATATCAATCTATCCATCCATCTATTGATCTTTTTGTTTATCTTCTTGTATATCTATATGTCAAAATTTCTATCTATCTTTCTATCTATATATTTATACATCTATCTGTCTATCTATTTGTCTCTCTATCTATCTATTTATCTGCCTATCTATGTATTTTTGTATCAATCAATCAATCTATCTATATATATGTATGTCTCTCTGTTTACCTATCTATCGATCAATTTATATGTATGTCAGTCTATCTATTTATCTATATGTCTATATATTTATCTTTTTTTAACTTTTTGTCTATCTATCTGTATATCTATCTATAGACATATAGATAGATAGATAGATAAACAAATGGATAGACAGATTTATATAATGATTAATACAAAGATAGAAATATAGATTGATAGATATATAGTTAAACATATTGATTGACAGATTCATACATTGATTGATAGCGAGATAGATAAATAGATAGACATATAGATATAAAGATATAAAGTCAGAAAGATAGATAGATAAATAGATAGTTAGATAGATAAACATATACATAAATAGATAATTATATATAGATAGATAGATATATATATATATATATATATATATACACACACGTGCATACACTCACACTCACACAAATAGATAGATTGATAGATAGATATATAGACATACAGACGGATGGACAAATAGATAGACAGCTAGATAGACAAACACACATATAAAAATATAAAAATATAGTCAAATAGATTGATAGATAGATAGACGGATTAATAGATAAATTGATAGACATATAGATAGACAGATCGATACAAAGATAGTTCGACAGATTTAAAAAATTTTTGATAGAGTGATTGATAAATAGATTGATCGGTAGATAGAAAGTTTGATAGATAGATTGATAGATTATTATACAGACAAATATATATATATGTGTGTGTGTGTGTGTGTGTGTGTGTGTGTGTGTGTGTGTGTATAGAAAGATATAAAGATAGCAATATAGATATATAGATAGATAAGTAGATCCATATACAAATAAAAAAACACATATATAGGCATATAGATAGACAATAAGATAGTCAGATAGATATAAAGATAAATAGATAGAAGATAGATAGACATATAGTTAGATAGACGGACATATGATAGATAAATAGATAAATATAAAGATAAATAGATAGATATACAAATAGATAGAAAGATAGACATATAGATAGATAGTTAGACAAATAGATAGTTAGATAAATAGATAGATAGCCAGATACATAGACATATAGGTAGATTGTTAGAGAGAAATATAGATATAGAAATTGAAAGACAGAAAGATAAATAGATAGATAAACACATAGATAGACATATAGATAGACAAATTGAAAAACATATAGATAGATATATAGATATATAGATAGATAGCTAGCTAGATAGATAGTTATAAACATAGATAGAGAGATACAAAGATTGATAGATAGAGAGAGAGAGAGAGACATATATATATAGAAAGATAGTTAGAAAATAGATAGACAAATATTTTCACAGATTGATAGATATAGAGATAGACAGATAGATAGTAACTAAAAATATAAATAGACACATTGATAGAACAATAGAAACATACATAGATAGACGCATAGATGGAGAGAGACATTGACAAATAGATAGACAGATAGATTGATAGAAAGATAAACAAATAGATAGACAAATAGATAAATAGATAGATAGACAAATATATAAATAGATAAATAGATAGATATATAGTGATATATATAGGTAGTCAGATAGATCTATAGATAAAAAGATGGATAGTTAGACAAATAAATAGATAGACGGATGAATAGGCAGACAAATAGATATAAATATAGATAGATATACAGATTGATAGATAGTATGAAACAAAGGTTTATAGACAACTTGAGAGATTTATTGATAGATAGATTGATAAGAAGATAGACAGACAAATAGATAGATAAATCGACAGATAGATAGATAGAAACATAGACAAGTAGATAGATAGACAGATACATAAATAGACAGATAGATAGTCAGATTATTTGATAGATAGATAGACAGAATAATAATCATATAGATAGATTAATAGATCATTTTGACATTAAGAAAGATAGATAGATAGACAAATAGATAGATAGATAGAGAAAAAGATAGAAAGAAAGATAGATTGTTAGATATAAAGATAGATAAATATATAGATATGCATATATATAGATAGATAGTTAGATATATAGAAAGACAGATAGATAGATAGACAGATAGATAGATAAATTGATTGACAAATAGATAGATTGATAAACAAATATATATATATATATATTGATTGATATATTGATAGATAGAATGAAAGACATATGGATAGACAGATTGATAGTTAGATTGATATAAATAATAGATAGATTTATAGATAGATTGATAGACATATCGATAAAAAAATAAATAGATAGATAGTTAAATAGAGAGATAGATAGAAAGATATATAGACCGATAGATAGATAGATAGATAGTTAGATTGATATATAGATAGAAAGATAGATAGAGAAATAAATAGATAGATAGATAGACAAATAGATAGTTAGATATATTGACATATTGATAAAAAGATAGTAAGATAGACAGATAGAAAGACATATATATATATATCAAATATAAGCATTACGATAAACATATAAATATATAGATAGATAGATAGATAAATAGATAGATAGACAGATATATACATATTTACATAGACAGATAGAAAGAAAGAAAGAAAGATAGATAGATAGAAAGATAGATAGATAGATAGATAAACAAAAAGAAAGACACATGGAAGACATATTTATAGACATATTAATAGACATATAGATAGACACATAGAAAAATAGATAAATAGATATATAAAGACATAAAAATAGATAGACATATTGATAGATAAATATATAGACAAAAAGATAGACAAATAGATCGATATATAGATTGACAGATAGATAGATATATAGATTTATACAAAGATAGATAGATAAATAGATATATAGACATATAGGTAGTTAAATGATATAGAGATATATATAGATTGATATACACATTATTAGACCCATTTATAGATAGTTAGATAGAATGATTTATTGATAGGCTGATTGATAGATAGATTAATAGAAAAATTGATAGATAGATTGATAGATAGTTGATAAATAATAGAAATATAGATATATAGATAGATAGATAGATAGATAGACACATAGATAGAAAGATAGATATACATATAAACAGACATATAAGTAGACAGATAGATTGATAGATAGATAATCAGATTATTATATAGATAGATAAAAAAATTATTATATAGATAGATAGACATATAGATAGATAGATAGATAGATAAATAGGTAGATATAGAGAAAGATAGATAGATAGATATACAAATAGATACTTACATTGATGTACATATAGATTGAAAGATACAAAGATATATAGATCGATATATAGATAGACATAAAGATAGACAGACAGACAGATAGATAGATAGATAGACAAGGTGATAGATAGATAGATACACAAATGTATAAACATATTTATAGAAAGATTGATATTTAAATTGAAAGATAGATTTATAAATAAATTGAAAGACTGATTAATAGATAGATTAAGAAATAGATAGATAGATTGATAGATAGACATATAGATAGACAAATAGAAATACCGATTGATAGATAGATAGATAAATAGAGATAGAAAAACATATTGATATATATATATATATACAGATATATAGATAGATCGATATATAGACAAATACAATGACAAATAGATAAATAGATTATTTGATAGATATATAGATAGATAGATAGACAGATAGAAAGATCAATAGATAGATAGATAGATAGATAGATAGACAGAAATATATATAGAAAGCTAGATAGATAGATCAATAGATAGATAGATGGACAGAAATATAGATAAAAAGCTAGATAGATAGATAGATAGACAGCTAGATAAATAGATGGATAGATAGATATACAAACAGATAGATAGATTGATACATAGATAGATAGATAAATAGACAGATAAATAGATAGATAAATAGACAACTAGATTGACTATGTGATTTACAGATAGAAAGTTAAGTAGATGGATAGAAAGATACATAGACTAATAAGATTGATAGAAAGATACACATACAGATAGAGAGATAGATAGACAAATAGATAGATAGATAGATTGGCATATAGATAGATTGATAGTCATACATATAGATAGACAAATAAATAGATAAATATATAGACAAATTGATTGATAGACAAATAGATAGAGAAATAAAAATAAAGAAGATAGATATATAGACAGAAAGATAAAGATATAGATAAAATGATAGGTAGATATACATATAGATAGACAATTATATTGATTTATTGATAGACAAATAGATAGACAGATAGATAGATAGATAGACAAATTATTAGATAGATCACTACTAAAAATTACAATAATACCGACAAAATACTAACCAAAAAATTTGGTTGGTAATTGCTTTCCAAAACATGACCAGTTAGCGACCAAAAAATGGTATCGAAACAAAAACTTTTCCGACCTAATTTCTGACCAAAGACTGATAATATTACCGACTACATCTTTTTGGTCAGGAATTAATCTATAGATTGGTTATCAAATATATTAGCGACCTTTTAACGACATATCATTATAATTGGTTGGTATAGTATTTTTCAAATTATTTATAGCTTCGTACTTACCCACCATTTATCCACCAAATATATAGGTCGGTAATTATGGATCAATTCATGAGCAATTTAGAGATCCAAAGAGGTGCATCGGAGAAAAATATTTCCGACTAAATTCCTGACCAACTACGGACTATGTATTACGGACAAAATATATTTGGTTTAGAATATGGTATGTAAATCATGAGGGAATTAGCGAAAAATATTCCCGTAAGATTACCAACAATTTAATGACCAAAAATATATAACCATTAAAAATGGTTGATACAGTGGTTATTCAATATATTTATTAGGTCGTAATTACCGACTGAATATATAGGTCAGTAATTACTAACCATTTCATGACTAAACACCTTCCATACCTAGCGACCAAATATTTTTAGTCAGAAATTGGTCACTAAATTAGGATAGAAATAGCGAATCGAAATTGTCGACAAATTACCGACTATTTAACGACCAAAAATATATTATCATTAAAATTAGTTGGTAATGTGGAGTTCCAAATACTTATAGATTTTTTCTCACCGATCGTTAACCAATGATAAATTTGGTCGGTAATTCATTGTTTTTAATGTTTGATTTGAAAATCATCGCCGAGTCATTAAAACCTAAAATCATCAAATCCTCGTCGTTTTTTCGAATCATAGTCGATGTAAGCACGAAATAAAAAAAATTTGATATTTCTTCTAAATTTAGGTAAGTTTTTTTTTATTTTCTCCTTCAAATTGATTATACACATCTCTGTTTCTCTGAATTATATATAGACAATTGAAATTTCGTTCTTTAAGTATATTCAGGTATTAGGTTTTATTTTCTCCTCCTAATTTCTTAATTTTTGCTTCAATTTCATTTAATCTAACATGATTTTGACTCAACACAATTAATATAACTATAATTTTAAATTTTTTAATATTTTTTCATCTACAGTTTAGATTTTTAGTCTTTTAGTGATTTTAAATTCATTTACATGATCTTTGCATCCTAATAATCTTAATGTTAATGGTTTATATTTATATAATCGTATGACATTATGTATAAATCTATACTTTAATATATATAATGATTTATGTTAAATCAAACTTTTATTTAATGTTAATCTTAAATGTCTATAACAATATATATAAACTTTTATATATTTATATAATCGTACGATATTATGTATAAATATCTATACTTTAATATATATAAACGTATTACATTATAAATACACATTGATATGTTTATATAAACATATAATGTTATATATAAATATATAAACATATGTATTAATGTTTATAAATATCTATACCAAATTTACATTAAACTACCAATTTATATATTTTTTTATATAAAAATAATGTAATATTCAATGATTATACAATTTTGTAAATATTTATATTACATATTATTTTTTATATAAATTTAGAATATTTATAATGTTTATATAAATGTGATATATATACTATATATTGTTTATAAAAGTGTTACATATAAATATAATAATATTTAAGTAACATTTATAATAATGATTTATTCACAAATATTATATAGATACACATGTTTAATTATATAATCATATGCCATTTTATATAAAAGTATTTATAACTATATTTATAATAATGTAATCTATTTTTATAACTATATTTATAACTTTACATAACTAATGTGTAACTATTTAATAATGTATAATGATAATATTTATTCTATATAACTATATTTCTAAAAAAATATACTATATGTATACTAATATATAACTATATATAATTATATTTTACTAAATGTATACCTATAGAATTGTTAATTATTATTATATCTTTAACTACATACATATTTATAACTATATGTGTATAACTATATATAAATATTTGTATAAATATGCAACACTCTATATAATTAAATATAACTATATTTGTAACTATATACACAAATATGTATTCATATAATTAAATTAAAATATTTGTTTATAACATTGTATATATTTATGTATAACTACTTATCATTACTTGTATAAATATATCTATATATAACTATTAATTTAATTATATATAACTAATTATAACTATATATATTATATGAATAATAATATATAACTATAAATAATTGTATCTTACTATATGTATAACTATAAAAGCTTTATACATAAAAATATTTAAATATATACTTTACAACTTATATTTAATATATATTTGTATATATTAGTATATAAAAAAGTATTTTACTATTTCTATACCTATACATGACTATATGTATAGATATATAAAATTAAATGAATAAATATATAAAACTAATGTATAAATATATGTTTAACTATATGTGTAACTATATGTATAACAACATGTAACTATTGTTATAATTACAAGTATAACAACATACAATATTATGTTAAACTACATGTGTATAACTATATATAAATATTTATATAACTAAATAAATATCTATATAATTATATATAACTATATTTGTAACTATATATACATATATGTATTAATATAATTAAAGCAAAATATTTTTTTATAACGTTGTTTATTTTTATGTATAACTACTTATAACTACTTGTATGAATATATCTATATATAACTAATTAACTATATATTTAATTATGTATAACTATTTATAACTATATATATTATATGAATAATAAATATAACTATACATAATTGTATCTTACTATATGTATAACTATAAAAGCTTTATACATAATAATATTTAAATATATACTTTACAACTTATATTTAATATATATTTGTATATATTAGTATATCAAAAAAAGTATTTTACTATATTTATACCTATACATAACTATATGATATATAAAATTAAATGAACAAATATATAAACCTACATATATAAATATATGTTTAACTATATGTGTAACTACATATATAACCACATGTAACTATATTTATAATTACATGTATATTAACATACAACATAATGTTAAACTATATGTGTATAACTATATATAAATATTTGTATAACTAAATAAATGACTATAAAATAATATATAACTATATTTGTAACTATATATACATATATGTATTAATATAATTAAAGCAAAATATTTTTTTATAACATTGTTTATATTTATGTATAACAACTAAAAACTAATTATATGAATATATCTATATATTACTATATGTTTAATTATATATAACTATTTATAACTATATATATTATATGTAAAATATTATATAACTATAAATAATTGTATCTTACTATGTGTATAACTTTAAAATTTTTATGCATAATTATATTTAAATATTAAATTTATAGCTTATATTTAATATATACTTGTATATAGTAGTATATAAAAAAGTATTTTACTATATCTATACCTATACATTACTATATGTATAAATATAAAATTAAATGAATAAATATATAAACCTACATGTATAAATATACGTTTATCTAAATGTGTAACTATATGTATAACCACATGTAACTATATTTATAATTACATATATAACAACATACACCATTATTTTAAACTATATGTGTATAACTATATATAAATATTTGTATATCTAAATAAATGTTTATATAATTATATATAACCATAATTAGAGACAATCGCATTTGTTAAATAAAATGGTTTTTTTAACTAGTTACGAAAGATGATCATGAATGGACGTAAAAGGGTAGAATAGTAAATGAAATGTTTGGTAATGAATGGGGGAATAAAGTTGATGAATTTGTTGAGTTTGCTCTAAGACATCCTGAGTGTGTGAATGATGGTACAGATATATGGTATCCTTGTACTTTAGTTAAATGTAAGAATAAAAAGTTTTTGAATATTGAGATTGTGAAGATACATTTGTATAGAAATGATTTTGTGGTGGATTACAATGTTTGGAAATACTATGGTGAAAAGCAAGTCCACCAAAGGTGTTCAAGTTCAACATGGGTGTTAGTAATCATTTTTATTTTAATTGTTAATCATTTTTGTTTATTTCTTTGCCTTATGTATTTTATACAGATATGGCATGTGGATGAGGCAGAGACAGCATGTTGCAAGGTCGTACGAGTTATGGTATAGGTAGCATGGCCTCAGTTATGCCCAAAACTGGTAGAGGATCATGGGTAGATGAGACATCATAGTAGATAAAGAAGGTTGTGAATGTACCACAGTAGCAGCATCAGGTGACTGATCCACATAATAGTTTTGAGATTTTGATGAATGATCAAGAGACATGGGAGGGATAAGATGGAGATGTTGCAGAGTCTTCCCCAGAGCACTATATAAATGAGAGTCTTCCTATTGCTCAGTTTGATGCTACAATTGATAATCCGTAAGATATAAAACTTAACAAATGATTTTATCAATTTATTATTTTATTTATTACTTGCTAATAATTTTTTGGTTATAAGACGAAGTTAGAGCTGTCTGGTTCTATTTCTAGAGTTCCGAAGCCAATTTTTAGGAAGTCCTTTAAACCTAATGGATATTATTGTTTATTTAGGAAGTCACTCACAGATAGAGACCAATTGATGATATGGAGAGAATTTAAGGTAAATATTACAACCTAAAAATTTTTACATCTTTTATTTATTCTTTTGTTCATTGATTAAAAATTGTTTAATTATAATTGTAGAAAGTTTATAGGTGGGCACAGCCAATGGAGGCGGTCAAAAGTGTGTTCTACAAACATGCTGCCAGTTGGTATAAAGATAGTGTGTACGATATCAAAAATAAATTATTGAAGAAAAAAGAAAAAGATTCGAGTGTCCCGAACCATGTTTTCAAGGAGTGGCAGAGTAGATGGGAAGATATGGATTATAAAAAGATGTGTTATAAATAAAGCAGAAATCGTCGCTTAGAGCGAGTTGGGGTGTGTAGTGGTATGTCTACACACACTTGTGGATTTCGCTCGATGCGTGAGCATGAATGAGCATTGGTATTATATCTAATTTATACTTTTTATGTTTATTTCGTTGTGAAATGTGTTCAATTATGCCTAAATTTCATTTCTCATAAATTTTTTTTTTCAATAGAATTAACATTTGTTTTGTGTGTAATTATTGACATGCAAGGTGGGTAAGAAGCCTAGTGATCCTCGCTTATTCAGATACATGCACACGAAGGCTCATGATGATCAGACATTCATTGATCAGAGATCTCGTGCAACTAATGTAAGTTTCATTAAAAAAATTTACTTTTTTTTTGTTTGAATTTAAATTGAAATACTTTTCGTACATTTTTATTAGGCGAAATATGAGGAAATATTAGCGTCTGCGACTCAAGTGTATTCTCAATCTACTTAAGGTTCATGTGATGGTGCAATAAGTAGTTGTCATTCATGAGCTCCACCAGTTGATATGAATTAGATTTGGTATGCAGCTATTGATGGCAATGAAAAGATGCTCGTCTATGACATCAGTTCGTCGACATCATTATTCTACTCACATAGACGACCAGACTATGAAGCTAAATTTTTAGGACCAGTTTCAAATTTGTTCTCGAAGATAGAGGAATTTTAGGATGGGATGCGTAATGAGATACAATATCAGTTTGCCAGTACCGAGCGACGCATCATAGACCATGAGGATGATAGGTATGAGTTGCGTATGCATTTTGACTGGCTTACAAAGAAGTTTTAAGAAGGAAGACTACAGTTCAACCATGATGATCTACCTTGGATTGTTCGGCATAATGCTCCAGCTACCGCATCTACTCCATCACCTATAACAACACCTATAGCAACTACATCGGGACTAGCAGTAGCAGACAGCTCTAGCCCAGTACTCGACATCTCACCGTGTGGACCAGAAACGTCGCAACATAATGATTATGAAACTAGGTTGGATGATTGAGTTTATTACACACATTTTTTTTCAATGCCTTAAAACATTGATTATGGATTTCATTTTTTTTATTTTCTCTTGATGTATTTAATATATATATGCTGTATATATAGTTATTTACTGGAGTTAATTAGATTTTTTTTGTTGTGCTATTTGTATATGTTTCTGCGGCAACTACATTAAACTGGATGTTTTTTAGGATTTTATTTATTGTGGTTTATGTTCTAGTTTCTGTAGAAACTACTGCAAAACAATAAACAAAAAGTTTACCGACCGAATTGCGACCAAACCGACCGAAATTTTTTAATATCAATGGTCGGTAAAAGGTCACCAAATGGTCGGAAATACTTTTTGAGATCAATTACCGACCAATAATTCTAAAAGATTTTGGTCAGTTTTTGGATGCAATTTTTTCAATAATTACTGACCTTTTGGAGTCCATTTGCTGACCAAGTCCTTTTGATCGGAAAATGGTTGGAATTTAGTCAGTAATTATTTGTCGGTGAATGATCGATAAATGGTCGTAAATTATCGACCATTTGGAGGCCATATTCTGACCTAATTATTTTGGTCAGAAAATTGTCAGAAATAGTCGATAATTGTTTGTCGGTAGAGGGTCTCTAAATGGTTGATAATTTACTGACGATTGATTTTTTGTCGATAAAAAAATTATCGACGAACAAAATTGTGACAAAATATTTGGTCGGTAAATAGTCAGTATTTGGGTTACCGAACAAAGAACACTGAATTACCGAACAAAAAACACTGAATTACCAACAAATAATTGGTCGGTAATTTGGTGAAATTTAGTAGTGGATACATAAATAGATAGACTAATAGATTGACATATAGATAGACATATAGATTGGAAAATATATAGATAGATTGACAAATAGATAAATAGATGGATAGACAAATAGATATATAGATATATAGACATATAGTTAGGTAGATATATAGACATATAGTTAGGTAGATATATAGACAGATAGATAGACATATTGATAAATAGATCATTAGGTAAATAGTTATATATTTAGATAGATAGATATATAGATATACAGATAGATCATTAGGTAGATAGTTATATATTTAGATAGATCGATATATAGATATACAGATAGATAGTAAGAAAGAAAGAAAAAATAGAAAGAAAGAAAGATAGATAGAAGGATAGATAGATAGAAAGAAACATAGATAGTATATCAAGAGATAGCTACATTGATAGATAAGTAGAAATAAATATATAAATAATATATATATATATATATATATACATATACATTAATAGAGAGAGAAAGATATATATATATATATATATTGATTGATTGATAAATAGATAGACATATGGATAGACAAATATATAGATAGATAGATAGATATATATATATATATATAATTAGACATATAGTTAGATAGATATATAAATAGATAGATAGACATATTGATAGACATATCAAATGGAAGATATATAGATATATAGATAGATAGATTTATAGATATACAGATATATAGTAAGAAAGAAATAAAGATAGATAGATAGATAGATAGTTAAGTAGATAGATAGACAGATATATAGATAGATAGTTAGACTGATAGATATATAGAAATATATATATATATACATACATATATATATATATATACACACAATCACACATCAAAATATAAACATATAAAAGGATAGATAAATAGAAAAATGTTGATAAATAGATAGATAAATAGATAGATAAATAGATAGTTAGATAGAAAGATAGTAAGATAAATAGACAGGTAAATAGATAGATACACGAATAAATAGAGAGATAGATAGACATATATATAGACATATAGATAGAAAGATAGATAGATAGATAGACACATAGATAGACATAAAGATTGATAGATAGATAGTGATATAGTAGATAGATAGACAGATAGATAGACATTTAGATAGACACATAGATAGATAGATAAATAGATAGAGAGATAGATAGACAGATAGATAGACTAAAAGATAGACAAATAGACATATAGATAGATATATAGATACATAGATAAAAAAGAAAATATATATATATAGATATATAGATATATAAATATATAGATATATATATATATATATATCTATTTATTTATTTATTAATTTATTTATATTTATATTAATATTTATTTATTTATAAATAGAGATATAGTCAGATAGATAGACAGATAGATACACAGATTGATAGATATATCAATAGAAAGATTTATCGATAGGTTGATAGATAGATTTATAGATGTAAAAAAAAGATTGATATATAGCATGATAAAGAAATTAGTAGATAGATAGATAGATAGATATATAGATAGATATATTAATAGATAGATAAAAAGATAGAAAGATAGAGAGATAGATAGTTAGATTTTTCAAAAGATAGATTGAAAGATTTTTAGATAGATAGATAGATAAACCAAAAGATAGACATATAGATAGATAGAAAGATAGATAGATTGAAAAATAGATAGATAGATAGACAGATAGATAGAAAGATAGGAAGAATGAAACACAGATTGATAGACATATTGATATATAGATTGATACACAAATTTATAGACAGAGTTTTTAGAGATATTAATACATAGATGAAAGAGAGATTGAAATAAAGAAAGAAAGATAGATATATAGACAGATAAATAGAAAGATAGTTTGATTGATTGTTAGATAGACAAATAGATAGATAGATAGTTAGCCATATAGATAGATAGATAGTTAGTTAGATAGATAAATATATAAATAGACAGATATATAGAGAGATAGATATACAAATTTATAGATAGAATGATAATCAGATTAATAGAAAGATAGATAGGTAGATTGTTAGATAGAATGATATAGAGAGTGATAGACAGATTGATAGGCAGATTGATAGTTAGAATGATTAACAAAATTATAGAATGATTGATAGAAAATTTGATAGATAGATTGAAAGATATATTGATAAATAGATTGATTGATAGATTGATACACAGATTAATAGAAAGATTGATAGAGAAATAAATATACAAATAGATAGATAGATAGACAAATAAATAGTCATATAGATAGATTGATAAAAAGATAGGTAGACACATAGATATTTAGATAGATAGATAGATTATTAGATAGACATACAATTAGATAGATAGATAGACAAATATATTGACACATAAATAGACAAATAGATTGATAAATATATATATATTTATATCTAGAAAGATAGATAGATAAAAAAATAAATAGATAGACAGATAGAGAAACAAATACATAGATAAAGATACACATTTAGATCGAAAGAAAGATAGGTTGACAAATAGATAGATAGACAAATAGACAGACAGACAAACAGATAGATAGATAGATAGGTAAATTTAAAAGAATGAGAGCTAGATTGTTAGATTGATAGATATAGAAATAGATAGATAAATTGAAATATATATAGACAGATAGATAGACATAGATTGACAAAATGATAGATAAAAAAATAGATAGATAGATAGACAGATTGATAAATAGATTGATAGACAGATTTATAAACTAGTAGAAACATAGATTGATAGACAGATTTATAAACTAGTAGAAACATAGATTGATAAACTGATAGATAGACAAAAAGAATGAGGGATCGATCAACAAATTATTCAAAATATAGATTGACAGATAGATATATAGAAAGTTAGACAGATAGATAGACAAATAGATAGACAGATAGATAAATAGATAAATAGATATATTTAAAGATTGATAAATATATAGATAGATAGATTGATAGACAGATAAATAGATTGATAGATAGATCATTACATAGATAAATTATTAAACATATAGATCGATAGATAGATAGACTTAAAGATAGATAGATAGATAGTCAGAAAGATAGATTAATAAACAAATATATATATATATATATATATATATATATAGATTGATAGAATATTAGATTGCTAAATAAATAGAAAGATAGATATGCATATAGGTAGGTAGATAGATAGATAGATAGATAAATAATAGATAGACACATAGATAGACACTTACAAAAATATAAAAATAAATAGGAAGATAGACAAATAAATATATAGATTTATAAATAGATTGAAAGACATAATAATAGACAAATTGATTGACAAAATTATACTTATGTTGATAGACAGATTAATAGGCAATGTGATGCACAGATAAATATAAATATACATAGACAAATATATAGATAGATAAATAGATAGATAGAAATATAGAATGTTAGATAGATAGATAAATAGTTAGATAGTTACATAGATAGATAAACAAATACATAAACTGATAGACAGACGGACAGATAGATAGATATATAGATAAATAGACATGTTGATGGGCTGATAGATAGACAGATATATTGAAAAAAAGATAGACACACAAAAAGACAAATAGTCAAATAGACAGACAAACAGATAGATACACAAAATGAATAGACATAGAAAAATATTGTTAGTTAAATAGACAGATTGTTAGTTAGATTAATAGACATATATATATATATATATATATAGACAGATTGATTGATTGATTGAAATTAGATTGAAAGACTGATTGAAAGAATGATTGATAGACATATTGATAGAATGATAGGTAGTTTGATAGATAGATAGAAAGATAAATCATTTAGTTATACAAATAGATAGATAGATAGATAGATCGACACATTATTAGACAGATATTTAGACATAAAGATACACATATAGATAGATATACAAGGAGATAGATAAATAAAGAGACAGATTTATAAACAGATAGATAGATAGACAGATAGATAGATAAATAAATACATATATATATATACATAAAGATATCTAGATTATTAGAATGGAAGATAGACAGATAGATAGACATATAGATTGAGAGATAGATAGGTAGTCAGATACACAAAAAGAAAGAAAGAAAGATAGATAGATATATAGACAGATAGATAGATAGATAGGCAGATAGATAGTCAAATATGTAGAAAGATAGATAGCCATATAGATACATAGATAAATTAATAGATTGATAGTAAGATAGATTGACAAATATATATATATATATACTTGATAGAAAGATAGATAAAGAAATAGATAGATATATAGATATAAAGATATAGAGATAGGTAGATATGTAGATATACAAATAGATATATACATAAATAGATAGATTGATAGACACATACATAGACAAATAGATATATAGAAAGAAAGATAGATAGATAGACATATAGATAGATAAATAGACAAAGATATTAAAATATAGATAGACAGAAAGATTGATAGATAGATAGATAGACATAGAAATATATAGAAAGTTAGACAGATAGATAAACATATAGATAGGTAGATAGTTAGATATAACAAATGATATATAGATGTATAGAAAGATAAATAGATAGATAGATTGATAGTTCGATAGAAAGAAAGAAAGATAGATATAATGTTAAAAAAATAGATAGACAGAAAGATATACTAAACGATAAATAGCCATATAGACAGATAGATAGAAATATAAACATTATGATAGATAGATGGACAAATAGAAATGCATCTTGATAAATAAACAAATAAATGGACATAAAGGTAGCTTATTGATAGTAAAATAGATATGAAAATAGAAAAGAGTTAGTTTGATAGATAGATAGATAGATAAATATATAGATAGATAGTTAGATAGAAAGATAGTTATATAGACAAAAAGATAGACAAAGAAATTGATTGATTGATTGATTGATATATATATATATATATATAGATAGACATACAAATAGATAGATAGATAAATAGATAGGTATAAAAAATATACATAATAAAATAGACACATAGATAGATAGATAGCCAGATAAACATATAGACAGATAGATAAAGAGATAGAAATACAATTTGATACATATTTTGATAGAGTTAAAGATATCTAGATAGACATATGGATGGATAGATAGAAAGATAAACAGATAGATAGATAGATAAACAGATAGATAGATAGAAATATAGAAAGAATGATAGACATATATATAGATTAATTAATAAATAGTTTGATATATAAATTGATAGATAAATAGATTTATAAATTATTCGATACTTTAATAGATAGATTGATAGATAGATAAATTGATAGATAGATTGATAGAATGATAAAAAAATTGATAGATATAGTGATAGTTATTAAAATTAATAGATACATAGATAGATAAATAGAAAGATAGATACAAGAGAAATAAAGAAAGATATATAGATAGATAGAAAGATAGATAGGTAGAAAGAAAGATAGATAGAATGATAGAAAAATAGATAGATATAGAGATAGATATATAAATTAATAGATATATTGATAGATAAATAGATAGGTAGATACAAGAGAAATAAAGGATATATAGATAGACAGATAGGCAGAAAGATAGATAGATTGATAGTTAGATAGATTCAAAAATAGATAAATAATATCATAGACAGATAAATGGATAGACAAATAGGCAAAAAGATTGATAGATAGAAAGACAAACAAATAGATAGATAGAAAATAGATAGATTGATTGATAAATAGAAAGATAGATTGATAGATAAATTAATAGACTAATTGATAAAAATATAGATAGATAGATAAAGATATTGATCGATACATAGATAGACAAATAGGTAGATAGATCGATTGATTGATCGATAGATTATTATATAGATCAATAGAGAAATAAAAGATAGAAATACAAATAGATAGACAGACAGACAGATAGATATATAGATACATAGATAGATTATTAGATAAACAGTTTAACAAATTGACAGATAGATAGTGAGATAGATAAACAAATTGATAGATAGACAGATATGCAGATAGATAAAAATAGAGATAGATAAATAGATTGATATATAGATTGATAGAAAGATAGATATATAGAATGATAGATAGATATATATAGACACAAATAGACAGATTGAAAGATAGTGAGATAGACTACTAGATAGACACAAAGATATACAAATAGATAAATAGATATTTAGATGCATAGATAGATAGATAAATAGATAGATTAGTTATTTAGATAGATATATTGACAGATATACATATTTGTAGATAGATCTTCTTATAGATATATAAAAAGATAGACAGATAGATAGATAAATAGATATACAAATAGAAAGATAGATAGTCAAATGAATAGATAGAAATATAGACAGATAGTTAGTTAGTTAGTTAATTAGATACACAGATAGATAGACAATTAGATAGACATATAAATAGATAGACATACAGACATACAGATAGATAGATAAATATACATATTGATAGATACATAGATATACTATTAGATATACAGATAGATAGATAGATATATAGACAAATAGATAGGCAAATAAATAGAAAAAAAAATAGTTAGATAGATTCTTAGTCAAGTAGGCAGATAGATATATAGTTATATAGATTAATTGATAGATTGATTCATAGATTGATAGATAGATACAAAAATAGATAGAAAAAAATAGATAGATAGATTAATTAATAGACATATAGATAGATAGATAGACATATTTATATATAGAATGATAGACATATAGTTAGATAGATAAGTAGATAAATAGATAGATAAATAGATAGATAGATAGATATATATATATATATATATATATATATATATATTAAAAAAGATAGGCAGATAAATAGATAGATAAATAGATAAAAAGATAGATAGATAGAAACATAGATAGATACACAAATAGTTAAACTTATAGATAGACACACATATATATAAATATATATATCAAAAGTTCAAAAGATAGATTGATAGATTACTAGATATATAGATAGGTATACAGATAAATAGATAGATAGATAGATAGATAGACAAATATATAAATACAAAAATATATAGATAGAGAGTTATATAGAAATATAAACATATAGATAGATGTATAGATAGATAGATAAAAAAATAGATAGACATATAGATAGACAAATATATAGACAGATAGATAGACTCATAGACAAACTATTAGATAGACAGACATATAGATAGATAGACACATAGATAGACAGAAAGAATTAAAGATAGATAGATAGATTGATTGATTGACAAAATGAAAGAAAGATTGATAGACATATTGTTTAAAAAATACAAATACAAATACAAATTGATAGATATATAGATAAATTTATAGACATATAGATAGACAAGCAAATAGATAAATAAATAGATCGATCGATATATAGATAGATATACATATAGATATAGATAGATAGATAAATATATTATTAGATAGATATATAGAGAGAGTGATATATATATATATATATAATGATATACTAATTGATAAATAAATTGAAAGAAAGATTGATAGAGAAATTGATACGTATTTTGATAGATAGATATATTAAAGATACAAAGATAAATATGTGGACAGATTCATTAACTGATTGATTAATAGATTAATAGATAGAATTAATGACTATTGGAAAGATAGAATGATAGGTATTTCTTATAAACAGATTGATAGACAGATTGATAGATAGTTATAATAAACAAATTAATAGATAGAATGATAGATTGATTGATAGAAAGAATTATATTTAGTTTTATAAATAAATTTATAGAGATATTGATAGATAGATAAATAGATATAGTGATAGAAAAATAGGTAGGCAAATAAATAGTCAGATAGATAGATAGATAGATAGATATACAGAAAGATATATTGATAGATAGATAAACAGATTGATAGTCACAAAGAAAGAAAAAAAGATAGATAGATAAATAGATAGACAGACATATAAATAGTCAAGTTGATAGATAGTTAGATAATAAATAAATAGATAGATATACAAATAGATAGACAGATAGATAGAAAGATAGATAGAATGATATATAAATAGAGAGACAAGTAGAGAGATGGATAGATAGAAAGATAGTAAGATTTATAGATAATAAGATATATAGATTGATAGAAATATAAATAGATAGATTGATATAGAGATTGATTATAGATTGAGAGAGAGATAGATAAACAAATAGTTCGACAAATAGATAGACATATATAGACATACATACATATATATAGACAGATAGATAGAAATAAAGATAGATAGAAAATATTTACATAAATAGATAGATTTATAGACAATATGATAGATAGATTGATATATAGATTTATAGATAGATTATAGATTGTTGGATAGATAGATAGATTGATAGATTTTAATCTATCAATCAATCTAGATTGAGAGACAGATCATTTAGAAATATAGATTGGTAGATAGATAAACATATTGATAGATAGACAGATAGACATAAAGATACATTAATAGATCAATAGATAGATAGATAGATAGTGAAATAGATAGATAGATAGATAGAAAAATAGATATACAACTAAATAAATAGATATATAGAAAAAAAGAAAGATAGATATATAGAAAATAGATACATAGATAGATAGACAAATATATCCGAATATAGATAGATAGATTGATTGATTGATTGATTGATAGCCAAATAAAAAGATTGATAGATTTATTGATTGACAGATAATTAGATAGATAGATAGATAGATAGGCAAATAGAAAGATAGAAAGACTGATAGAAAGAAAGTCAAATAAATAAACAGATAGATAGATATATAGAATGTTAATTCTATAGATAAGTAGATAATCTAATAGATAGATAGATAGGCAGATAGATATATAAGCAAATAGATAGATAGAAAAATAGATGATTAGATATATAGATTGATAATAGATGGATAGATAGACATATAGATATAAAGATAGATAGACAGATAGATACAAAGATAGATAGTTGAAAGATAAATATATATAGATAGACAGATAGATAGATATATAAATAGATAATAGATAGATATACAAATAGATAGAAAAATAGATAGTCAACTAGATAGAAAAATATATAGACACATAGAAAAACTTTTTTATATAGATAGATAGTAAAAAATAAAGAAAGTTTGCTAGAAAGATAGATAGGCATATTGAAAGATAGCTATATATAAAGATAGATAGATAGATAGAAATACAGATAAATACATATATATATATATATATATATATAGACAAAAAGATAGTCTAATAGATATAAAAATATAAAGACAAATAGACAGACATCCATACACACAGACAGACAAATAAATAGATAGATATATAGACATCCAGATAGATAGTTAGACACGCATATAGATAGATAGAAATAAAGATGAATAGATAGATTGATAGATAGATATATAGACAGATTGATTGATAGATTAATAGATATAAAAATAGATTAATTGACTAATTTATATACAGATTAAAAGAAAGATTGATAGATAGAAAGATAAAACTATTCATAAATTGATAGATTGACAGATTGATAGATAGATAGATAGATAGATAGACAAATATATCAACATATTATTAGAAAAATAGATGGACAAATTTATATAAAGATATCCAAACAAATACATTGATAGAAAAATAGATATATAGATAGTCATATAGATAGACAGATATAAAGAGTGATTGATAGATAGATAGTTAGATAAACAGATAGATAGATATATAAACAGTTAGAAATAAAAATAGATAGATAATAAGATAGATAGATATATAGATAGATAGACATATAGAAAGAAAGATATATAGATAGAGAGATAGATAGACATATAGATAGAAGATTGATAGATAGATTGAGAGATAGATAGAAAGATAGAAAGATTGATGGACATATATATAGACAGATAGATATATTAATGGATAGTATTTTAGAGAGATAGCTTGACAGATAGATAGATAGAGAGATAGATAGATATATAAGTATAAATAGATAGATAGCTTGACATATATATCAACCTATAAATAGATTGATAGATAGATATATATATATATAGATATATAGCTAGGCAGATAGATATATAGATAGATTGATAAATAGATACTCAATCAGATAGATATATAAATAGATAGACAAATAGATAGATAGACAGATAGATAAACAAATAGATATATAAATAGTTAGACAGATATATAAATAGATAGATAGATAGATACATAGAGATATAGATAACTAGATATATAGATAGATATACAGATTAAAAATCTGATAGATAAATAGATAGAATATTAGATAGATTAATAGAGAGAAAGATAAATAGATTGATTGATTGATAGCGAAATTTATATAAAAATTGATAGATACATTGATAGATTGATTAATAAATAGATAGATTGATTGATTGATAGCCATATTGATAGATAGATCAATTTTAGATTTTTAGGTAGATAGATAAATGATATATAGACAAAAAGATAGAATGATAGATAGATAAATAGATTGATATATTATTTGCCAGATAGATAGACCAAAAGATAGACACACACACACACACACACACATATATAGTCATATATATAGATAGAAAGGATAATAGATATATATACAGATAGAAGATAGATAAAGAGACAAATTGATAGACAAATAAATAGAAAGATATATAGATCAAAAGATAGACAGATATATAGAAATATAGTTAGAAAGATAGATAAATATACAGATATTAGATAGATAGACATATATATAGACATATAGATAGATAGATAGATAGATAAATATAGAAATATATAGGCAAATTAATAGATAGATAGATATACATTTAGATTGAAAGAAAGATAGATAGATATATTTAAAGATAGGTAGGTAGTCAGACAGAAAGACAGACAGAAAGATTGATAGATAGATAGATAGATAGATAATTAGATTGATAAATAGTTAGACAACTAGATAGAAAGGCATAAAGATAGACAAATAGAATGATAGATAGATAAATAGATAAATAAATAAAAAGATAGATAGACTAATAGAAAGCAAGACAAATAGATAGTTAGATAGATAGATAGTGTGATAAATAGATAGATAAATAAATAGATAGATAGAAATCTAGATAGATAGATAAATAGATATATAGGCAGATAGATAGACAGATAGATAGATATATAGATAGATAAATTGATAGATAAATAGATAGATAGATTGAAATAGATATAGATAGATAGATAGACAGATAGATAGATAAATAGATAGATAGACAAATAGATAATTTGATAAATAGATAGATAGATTAACACAAAAATAGATAGATAGATAGTTTGTTAGATTGAAAGATAGCTATAAAGATTTTTAGAAAGATAGATAGGTAGATTGATAGACAGATATATATACACATAGAAAGAAAGAATGAAATATAGATAGATAAATAGATAGATAGACATATAGATAGATAGATAGATATATTGATAGATTGATTGATAGATTGATAAACATTTTGATAGATTTATCGACCAAAGATTGACAGACAAATAGATAGATATATCAATAGTTTATTAGATAAAAAAATAGACAAATATATATTATATAGATAGATAGAGAGTTAGATGGATATATTGATATAACGATAGTTAGATAGATAAATAGATAGATAGATAGATAGATAGATATAGAGAGAGATAGAGATAGATAGATATATTGATATATTGATCGACAGATTTAAAAATAGATTGTTAAATAGATTGATTGACATATTTATATATAGATTGATTGATATTAGATAGATAGATTGATAGGCAGATTAATATATAGATAAATTGACTTATTGATTGATTGATATATAGACAAATAGATAGATAGATAGATAGAAATTTCTATAGATTATTAGTCAAATATATAGCTAGTTTGATAGATATATAGACAAAATGATAGTCTAATAGATAGACAAAATAGATAGATATATAGATAGATGGATAGATAGATAGATATACATATTGATGGACACACACACACACACACACATATATATACATATATAGAGACAGATTGAAAAACAAATTGATAGATAAATAGACACACATATATACAGATAGCTAGTTAGATAGATTGCAAAGATAGACAGATAGATTTAAAGATAGACAGATCGATAGATAGATAAATTGACAAAAAAATAGGAAGAATGATAGATAGAAAGACAGAAAGTTAGATATATAGATATAAAGATAGATAGATAGATAGATAGTTAGATAGATAGATAGATAGCTAGATAGATAGATACACTACAAAAAATGTCAATATAGCTAGGAAAATTTATCTAGGGATCATTTTTTAGCTAAATTGCAAGGTATTAGCTAGAGAATATTAAGGGATTTCATATTTTGTATTGAAATAAAATGTAGTGATGGGTTAGCTATGGAATTTCACTTTTGAAAATATTCCCTCACTATTTTATTCGTAACTTTCTGTGCAACAAAAAGCCGTAGATTTAAAGATAGATTTACTAACGTAATTTTCATAGCTAATTAGATCTAGAAATAATCTGGCGCTATTTTTTTTGTAAATTTTCATGCAATTAAAAAGCCGTAAATATAGCAACGGATTTAGCAAGGAAATATCCCTAGCTATTTACATCTGGAATATAGCTATGGATTTAGAGATAGAATTTCCCTAGCTAATTACATCCATGATATAGTGATTGATTTTGCGATGGAATTTTTCTAGCTAATTAAATATTTGATATAGCGACAGATTTAGCAACATATTTTTCTAGCTAATTACAATTGGGATATAGCAAAGGATTTAGTAGGGTTATTTCTCTAGTTAATTAGATCTAGAATATAGCGACAAATTTATTGATGAAAATTTCTTAGCCAATTACATCCTTGATATAACAACATATTTCTTGATGAAATTTTCCTAGCTAATTAGTTCGACAAAATTCGTTCCTAAATAAATATCTGAATTTATTTTTTTATAATTTTATAAAAAATTTGAAGCAATTATTCCTTAAATTTTTACTTTCTCAAAATATATGCATTTAGCTGGAGATTTTTCCCCTACTATTTGGGCTAGTGATAATTTCCAATGCTAATTTATAATCATTTAATATTTTTAAAAATTATATATTTTATTATTTTATTTAATTTTTTATATCAAAGGTATTTCATGGTCTATAGATGAGCTATCCTTGAAACACATGATCATCTCATATAATTATAAAAATATGATATTATAAATAAAAAAATTCATAAATATATATATACAAATAAAGATTTATAGTAGATAAGTCAAATTATTATTTTTTTGATTATAAATTATTAAAATATTATAAAAAATATTTTTCTGAAATTTTTAATTATGATATTTAAATATTTATATTAAAAAAATAATATAATTTATTATTTATATATAAATATTTTGAAAATATTTTGATTAATAAATTAACATAAATAAAAATTACTACAGATAAAAAGCTAAAATAAACAATTATTTGATTAAATAAAAAAATTTATAGAATTATATGAATTAACGAATAAACAAGTAAATATTAATATTATTCATATATTTATAAAATATTTTAATGATTATAGAAATCTTTAAAAAAAATATCTAAGTGTGATTATTAAATGAATACTTCAAAGATTCAAATTTATAATGACTAAAAGATTCAAAATTTATGCATTTATAATTATTTCATATTATATTAATACAAAATAAATTGAATTCTTAAAAACTTATAACCTATATATATATATATATATATATATATATATATGAAATACTTTATTATTATATTATTTTATTTTATTTATTTATGAAATAATATCATTTATGGTTAAATAAAAATCTATTTCATATTTTTTATTTAAATTATTTATTTTTTATAATTTTAGTTTACTTTTATATGTTTGTATCTTTATTTTCTATATATTTGCTTCAAATGTTTGTTTTTATAGTTTCCGTGAAAAAATAATGGTAAGGCTTTAAGCACTAAAAATTTGTTCTATCTTTCAATGACGATGAGAGGAGAAGCAAAACAGGACTACGAGAGCAACCTATAACAAATATTCTAACAAACATTGTATTTAATTTTTTCTAATAAACATTTTTTTCTAATATTTATATTAATATTATATCAGAAAAGCCTATATATGTTTTAAAATTAAATTATGGAAATTTAAAATTTATTAATAAAATTTTATAAAATAGAATTGATGAAAGTTATTTTAAAAATAATCTTATATTAGTATTTTTGAGTATTTAGAAAATATTAAATTTTAAAAATCTAGGTTTGGGTCGGGCACTATAATTACAAAAATTTCCAAACATTATTATATTTTTGATTATTAGCATAAAATATCAGAATAATGTTACAATATTTTTAAGTTAATGTTTTTTTTAATTAATGATGCTGATTACTAATCAGTTGTTTCAATTTTTTGAAGTAGCTTCATGATTATAACCACAAAAAATTCGAAATGTTCAATTAAAAATTAAATATTTAATAATTTTATCAATATATTTATTATTGAAAAAACATAAATATAATTTAATCAATATACATTTAAATTAAAAGTTATTGACAAACATAAATAAAATGATTAAATGTATTTGTTGGAGGAGACATGAGAGCTCATGATTTTTTGACTACCAATATTTAGTGAGGGAAGGTTCAAGTTGACTTGGGGAGGCGAGGAGAAGAGGATGAGCACATCTCAGAATTGTGCTACCACAAGCTATGGTAATAGCTGATCGGAAGTTTTACGAGGACATCACAGATCATGTCCATACGGGCACAGTTTGGTTTTTATAGAATATTTGGGTTTTCTTTTTTTTTTAAATTCTACCAATTTTTTTTTCTCTTTTCTTCTATTTTTATAGCATTATATTAGTTTGACTCTACACCATTAATAAAACAATAAATGGTTAGAGTAAACTTTGTTTTTTTACTGTTTAATTTTTTAGAGTTTTATTGATTTCAAATACTAAAAGTTTGCATATTGTTTTCTGCTTCTGTATCTTAAGAAATATAATTATGCTTAATGTTTTCTGCTTCTGTAACTTCGGAAAAAACAAATCCTTATCTTTATAAGTTCTATTTTTGTTGTCTCTGAATATGATTATAATATTGAAAGATATCCAATTAAACAATAGTAATTGATACGTTATTATACTTTTTTGGTAAATTACTTGTGCCATAGAAGTGTGAGAAACAATCAAAGGTGTAAATAGCATTAGTAGAGGCAGAATATTGGTCCGAGTTTACATTTACCTGCAAACTCACTTGGTTGAGATACTTGTTGAAGGATTGACAAGTTTCTCATTTGGAAGTAGCAAATTTATTTTGTGACAGTCACATAACCTTGCACATTGCTACCAACTTTGTTTTCCATGAACATAAGAAATATATTGAATTAGATTGTCACATATTCAATAAGAAAATCCAAATTGGAAAAGTCAAAACATCTTATATGTTACCATGAAAGCAAATCACAAATTTATTAACTAGAAAATTATAAGCCCTAGTGATTCACATGCACCTTAGCATGTTGGGAGTTATTGACAAACATATTTCAACATGAAGAGAATTATTAAAGTAAAAAAAAATGCATTCAATTAGCATTCACATTTAATTAATATTCAAATTAGTTATAGGAGTGATTTGTAGATCAAACATTCAACTGGCATTTAGGCTAGAGTAATTTTAAGATTGTGACTTTTTCATGACTTTATGTATAACTAAAATAGCTTTTTTTGCACTTGTATACACTAGGTATCCTTATATAATTCAATCATTTAAATACATAATAGCTCTTTTCCATGATTACTAGTGTGGTTTGGGCTTTTGTTGGTGATCAAATTAAGCTCGTGCCTGATTTAATGACATTCATATTATTAACCAGAGATAAGTTGTATTCATGATTATCACAATATAAACTAGGATCAATAAACATGGAATAGAGTAGTTGATGTGAGTAGGTAAAATTTTTTATTATGTTAGAGTTGATAATTTAAAAATTCATACCTATCCAATTATTATGATAGACACATAGATAGACACATAGATAGGCTCATCGATAGACATATTGAAAGATAGATTTATAGACCCCAAGCTAATTAGTTTAAAAAAATCACTCGTTAATTAGTTATCTGGAAAATTTTTTTATAATTATATATTATAGCAAGCGATTAGCCCTTAAATTATAATTATCAAAAAATATATCCATTTTGCAAGGCATTCTTCCCTAACTATTTAGCTTAAGATTAATTTTTGTCATTAATCTATACTGAATTATTTTGTTTTAATATATTATTTGTTTTAATATTTGATGTAATTTTGTATATAAAAGGTTTGTCATGATCAATGGATGAGGAATCATTGAAAGACACCTTCTCTTATATAATTATACAAATATGATATTATAAATAAAAAATTTTAAAAATATTTAAATATGAATAAAAATTTATATTAATAAAAACAAAAATTAATATTTTTATTTTAGAAATTTTAAAAAATTATTAAATTATTATATGAATTATTTAATTATGATTAAATAATTCATATAATATTTTTATAAATGAACATACGTAAACATTTGTATTTATAAAAACCAAATATAATTATTTGTATGATAAAGAATATTGACAAAAAATGTGAATTAACGAATAAACAACTAAATATTGATATTAATAAAACTTAAAATAATTACTTTTATGATTATAGGAATCTTTAAAAAAATAATTATAAAAAAATTTGAATTATTTGAATTTTAAAAAATATTCATATTTTTCCAAAATTTTAAATATAATAAATTGATATTTAAGTATAAATAAATGCTATTGCAGTTTGGCGAACATTGTATTTACATTTCAATGTGTTCAAAAGATTTTTATTTATCATCAACTCATCTTATTTCTTTCATTTTTAGATGTTACATTACTATCTTCAATGGGGCATTGCCATAAAAATTTAGAACAGAAATTATCAATGAGCTAATATGTTTCTTAAATCAATGAGTTTTTGGCGCATAACTCAATTAATTAAAAATTGTTGGCCAAGGATGCTGGATGTTAGAGAGAACATTCATGATGATTTTCTTCACTAACAGAACTTATGAAAAAATTAATTATTTTTGGCTTCATACTAATATTGATGGACAAGTGGTTTTGGCTATACTCAGAACCTCAATATTCAAATTCAGAATATAAATGGTTTTTATGTGGATTACATGCGTGTGTTTCTTATGGAACATCTTAAAGAATATCTAAAAAAAGAAAAATATCATGGATGCACATAAGGTGATGACATATATCAGAAAAATACAATAAATTGAAAACTTTAGGTTTGTGGGGGCAAGCTACATATGTTTTGAAACTTTTGCAGAAAATTAAGAATTTAAAAAGGATGTGGGACATTCTTCTATGTATGTCTTAGAAATTATAAAATAACCCATTGCTTCAAGATATCTTATGGGATTTAAATGATCTAATTTTATATGTAACTTTTGAAACACATATGCAAACTATAATCATTATGAGATTTAAATGATCCAATATTTAAGAAACTAATAATATTTCTCAATTATTATATAATTTATTATTTTTTTATAATTATTTAATGTTTTATATTAGTGCTTTTAAGTATGTAAGTTATCATTATGATTTTCATATTTTTATATAGAGGATTACAAAACATATTTGTAGTGTGAATTATGTGTGTATATTGTAAGCTATATTTTTTTATGTGTATTTATTCTTTATGACTTAAATGTGTGATTTTATAAATTCTAATTTATTAGATTTTATTAGAATTTTTAAGTTGAAAGTATTTAAGTGATAATAATACTAAGTGTAATAACTTAGGAAATCTTCTTGTTGAATGTATATATAAGAATAATATTGAGATGTGTGATATTTTAAATGTTTTGGAGCGATGATAAGTGACTTAATCCAAGTAAGCTAAGTCTCATATTTGAGGCTTGTCAGATATAGTTGTTAGAGATATGGCTTAGATTTCCTTTCAATTTACCAAAATAATATATGTAGAGAATTTTTTATTAAGTGCTAAAGGGAAGATCACAAGTGGATCTACTCCTCCTCGAGGTATTGATGATAATTTTTCAAAGCCTACTTATTTAGATGAAATTTAATTTAGTGTGTCGTTTTGGTCTGTCAAAGGTTCCACATACAAGCCATATTTTGACATTGACACTTGTTATTAAATGAGATGCAAAAATTAAAATAAATAATATAATTTAAATTGAATAAAATTTGAAATAGCATAAATCAAATTTCAATAACTCTTATATACATATTAACACATAAAAACTTCTTATATATGAGGCAAGTTCATTTGAGTGGCCCACATGAGTTGGGTGCTCCCATCAAGAAGGAAAATAAAAGTAATAAACCTCAAATTTCAAATAAGTAACTCTAATAACAAATTTCAATATCCTGTTTATACAGGTGTTTGTAAGTTCAAAATATCAAAAGTTAATATTAACAAATTAATTTTAACTAGAATCAGAGAATATTTACTTGTAACATAATAAACTAAAAATAATTAAAACAATAATTGTGTTGGCTATAATAAGAGCATCCAATGATGTTCTCAAATAATTTTTGGGTGTTCAAGAGAAGATCCTAAAGAACTAGAAGTCTATTATAGTTAGATTATAGGCAATGATGTCTGCTCGTGAAGGAAGGTTGGCTCACATAAGAGGTTTACATGGAGAAATATCTAAATAGAATCAATTTGTAAGATAAGTATTAATAATGAAAGCATATGACAACATGAAAATTTTCCAAATTGTGGGTTAAATTGTTTATGGCCCTTATTACAAACATATGATACAACATGCATGGGTGACCCATGAAATTTGAAATTCTGGGATGAGAAGACAATCCCGGGTTAGAAAAAACATCTACAAGATTCATCAAAGTAGAACTTGAACTTGCCACTATATATGGAACATCTTTAAGTTGTATTGACCAATTTCTATCATGAAATTCATCATCTTTACCATAAAAAATATATCTAGCGAAATTATGTTTAATGTCTGTTATATTTAGTTTTTTTATAAACTACTTTGTATAACCTAAGTGTTTTTTATTACAATATTTTGTTAGTGCAGAAAATAAATATTGAAAGATTGGGAATGTAGCAATAGCAGAATAATGGGGGTCCTGCTACCCGGTCAAAGGGCCGAAGAAAATTTTGGAGCACAGCCTGATCTATCCAAGTGATCTAACCCACTCCATCATTAATATCAAAAAATTGTTTAATATAAATTGATTTTTATTTCTGTTTTTCACTGCTACCAATTTTCTACAAAATTGTTCATTTTCATTTTCTCTCTCTACGTGATTTTTTCTTTGCGATTGCTGCATCCATAAGACATTGTTTTGGTAATAATCTATAACCACATAATCATTTTTCTAGTGGATGTAGCTAGTCATACTGAATGACAAGTGAATCAAATAATTTTATGTGTTTCTAGATTATTGTTTGATTTTCTGCTATGATACTGGATTCTGGTTGTAGATATATCATTTTTCACTTTTCTTCTTCTTCTGAATCTATAAATTTACAAATCTTGGTAGCAGAATTACTAACAATACCTCATCTCAAATCATAAAGCCAACAAATTCATCATGTTGTCTAAGAAAGGAAATATTTTTTTCTTGACTAATTGACTTTTTAATAAAATCAAAAGATTTCTGCTTAGTAATGATTAAAGAATTATACTATGAAAATATTAACTTATTATCTAATATAAATTTTCTAGCATCATTAAGATCATTACCAAAACATATGTATTTGGATTAAATTGTTCTTTTTGGTTTAGAATATTTAGTCTAAGTTTGCCTTGAAATATGAAAGGAATCCTCACGGACAACAAATGTAGTTGATGGTCTATATTTATTGTATATATTTTAATATATTCATAATAGAATAAGTTGAATTTCTTATTTTCTTTCAGAATAAGTGTCATGATAGTCTATATGGAGGAAATAATTCACTACAAAAAAAATCCCAAATATATAGGGACAATTCCCTAGCTAAATGGGGGGTTTCCATTGCTAAATAAAATATTACGATGGATTAATGACGGATGCTTTCCAAATCTAAAGTGCTTGTCGCTAAAAATTAGTGAGTGAATGAATCCCTAGCTAAAAAATTTTAGCAACGGAAATATCCCTATATAAAATAATAATTTTCCTAACTAAATTAGCAAGTTAAATGTGAGTTTCCATCGCTAAACGGATATAACGACGGAACCATTTCTAATCTAAAGTGTTTGTCGCTAAAAATTAAGGAGGGAAAGAGCCCATAGCTAAAAAATTTTAGCAACTGAAAATTCCCTAACTAAAATAATTATTCCCTAGCTAAATTAGCAAGAAAAAATTCCCTAGCCAAATTAGAAAAAGAAAAATCCCGAGCTATTTTCATTTCAAAACTTTTTTTAGAATTTTATTTTTTTTTCAAAGAATTTAATTAAATAATTTAATATTTTTATATTAAATTGAATAAAAACACAAACTATAAACGATAATTTATGATTAATAAAAAATAAAATCATTTAATAAATTATTCTGATATAATATTTTACATAATTAGAATAAAAACAAGACAAAATGTTATTACATCTTATTCATCAATGTATCTACCAACAGTGCATAAAGTATAATCTATCAGTGCATTGACATTGCAATCTCTCCCTCAGCTCTTCCGATCACCATCTTTCTACTGTGACAAAGCTGTCCGATTCACGATGTGTAATGTATAGTGAAAAATTCTTTCTCTTCTACAAACTTCATATGGAAAACATTGTGGTATCATATCTATACAAAAAATTAAACCAGTCAATCAAATCAAAATAAATAAATAAAGTTCTATTTTGATAAATATATAATACTGTAATATATATGTACATATATACTAGTATTTCACTAATTACATATAATACCGTAGTATATATGTACATATATATTAATATATATATATATATATACACACACACACACATATACATATATAAAAGTATAAATATATATATACACTACTATATATATGTACATATATACTGTAGTGTATATGTTTACACGGGTATATATGTATATGTACATATATACCGGTATATATGTAAAAGTATTTATATGTACATATATACTTGGTATATATACATATAGACTATAGTGTATATGTACATATATAAATGTAAACATATACACTGTAGTGTATATGTATACATTGATATATGTATATGTATATATATACAGGTATATATATACAGGTATATATATACAAGTATTTATATGTACATATATACTTAGTATATGTACATATATTCTATAGTGTATATGTACATATATATGTGTATACATATACACTGTAGTATATATGTACATATATATGTACTTGTATGTACGTATACACTATAGTATATATGTACAAGTATCTACATATATACCAATGTATACATATACACTTTAGTATATATGTGTATATATACTAGCAAATATCTGTACATATATACTAGTATATATACGTGCATGGGTGTGTTTTATACCGGTATATATGTATATATACACATATACTTGTATATATGTATAAGTATTTATATTAAAGTTGAGCATAAATATCTTTTATGGAGCATGAATATCAAACAGCTAAAAATTCTGTCATAAAAATAAAAAAATAAACAAACACATAACCATAGCTGCAAAAATCATCTTTGTTTGTTTGAAATTTGTAACTAGATTTTATAGGATAAAAGTTCAATACATACATACATACAATGCATAAAGTATAATCTATTCATTAAATTGATGTTGCTTTATCTCCCCCAACTCCTCTAGTCGCCAGCTTTCTATTGCGACAAAGCTGTCCTAGTCACGGTACATTATGTCTAGTGAAAAATCCACTCTTCTATAAGCTCCGTATGAAAAATAATGTGGTACCATATCTGTAGGAAAATTAAATAGTCAATGAAATCAAAATAAATAAATAAAATAAGTTATATTTTGATAAATATATAATATTACAGTATATATGTACATATATACTATAGTATATATGTTCATATATACTACAGTTTATATGTACATATATATAAGTGTATACATATACACTATATTATATATATACAAGTACACTATAGTGTATATGTACATATACTATAGTGTATATATGTACATATATTGAGTATTTATATGTACATATAAATATGTACATATACTATAGTGTATTTGTACATATATACTGGTATATATGTAAATATACATATAGACTAGTATATATGTACAAGTATTTTTATGTACATATATACTCAAAATGTGATCATATACACTGTAGTGTATATGTAGATATATACAAGTGTATACATATACACTATAGTATATATGTACATATATATGTACATATATGTACATATACATTGAAGTGTATATGTACAAGTATGTACAGATATACTAGTAAATACTTTTACATATATACCAGCGTATACATATTCACTACAGTGTAAATGTACATATACTATAGCATATATATGTAGATATATTGAGTATTTATATGTACATATAAATATGTACATATACTAAAGTGTATATGTACATATATACTAGTATATATGTACATATATATATATATATATATATATATATATATATATATATATATATACTGGTATATATGTACATATACACAAAAACTAGTAAATATTTGTACATATATACCAGTATATATGTATATGTGTCCAAATACATATATATTGTATATATGTACAAGTATTTACATAAAGTAGAGCGTAAGCACCCATTATGGAGCATGAACATCAAACAACTATATATTCTGTTATAAGCATAAAAAATAATCTTGGTTTGTTCAAAATTGCATTGAACCTAAAAATATAAGGCACAAGAAATTAACAACTAGATTTTACATGATGAAAGTTTAATACATACATACATACATGGATACATACATACATATATGACCTTTTTCTCTTCCCTCTACAAGTATTTACATAAAGTAGAGCATAAATATTCATAATGAAGCATGAACATCAAACAGTTAGATAGTCTATCATAAGCATTAAAAAAGGAACAAACACTTTAACCAGGGCTACAAAAATCATCTTTGTTTGTTCGAAATTGTGTTGAACCTGGAAACACAAGGCACAAGAAATTTGTAACTAGATTTTACAGGATGAAAGTTCAATACACACATACACACACAAACACACATGGATACATACATACATACATGAATACATGCATACATATATGACCTCTTTTTTATCATCCCTCTACAAGTATTTACATAAAGTAGAGCGTAAACACCCATTATGGAGCATGAACATCAAACAGCTAGATATTCTATCATAAGCATAAAAACATGGAACAACACCTTGGAACTAGGGCTACAAAAATATCTTTATTTGTTCGAAATTGTGTCGAACCTAAAAACACAAGGCACAAAAAATTTGTAACTGAATTTTACCAGATGAAAATTCAATACATACATACATACATACATACATGGATACACACACACACACACACACACACACACACACATACATACATACATATATATATATATATAAATAAATAAGAACAAGCTAAAATAAATGATTAAAATTTAACATATGAATGTTTGAAATTGCATCATCAATAAAAAACCATACTTATAACCAGATGGAAGACATAGCCGAAAAAATTATAATTTATTAGTGAGGCCTTGATTTTGGATATCAGCCTAAATCAAGAGAAAAGATGGACCTACCTGAACTTACCTATAGAGAGAATATTAATGAAAGCACATCATTATCATACTCTTAAAAAATTTAGGAGTGCTAAATTATTATTATATTACAATTGGATATTTGTTTTTCTCTGACCAATTATAATTTGTAAAAGAATATAAATGTTAAATGTTTGATAAATTTTCTCAGTATCCTCAAAATTAAAAAAAAATGCTTAAATGATGAATACTTAACATCATTTTCACTCCTAAAAATAAGAACTACAAGAAAAGCATTATTCAATAATATCATTGGAGGTTGTACTCAGAATACAATACCCTTGCTTAGTGCAAGATTTATGAGATATTGATATCTCGATAATATTCTTTCAAAAATCAATAAAAGCTCTGTCTAATACATCTCAAATACAAAACATATTGTCCTTTGACAAAGATACTTGTCATCACATCAAGACAATGACCTCTAATATATACATACAAAATAAGAACTTCTAAATTAATCATGATCTACTGGACATGACTTTTAAATCTCACCAAGAGAGAGAGATAGAAATGAGCATTTAAAACTTGATGATCTCAATCCAAAGATGTATATACTAAATGGAAACATTCAAAATCTATTTTAAATGAGTTTTCTATCATATCAGCTGATCCATTTTAGAATAATGAGTCGGACATTCCAATTACATTATATACAAATATATATAATAAAAAGGGACCCAAGGAAAAGATCTATCGACAAGACTATGTTGGTAATAAATGATTTTACATAGCCTTATAATATTGATTTTTGGAACACATTATTTCATATGATTAACATGACCACTAATAGGTTATTACTTTCTATTTATCATCACATATATAAAATATGTATTAGTTAGATATAAAGAATACATTCCTTTATAATAATTTATATAAAAAATGCTTATGTAGTAGTTGTTAGGATTTATTATTCCTGAAAGCAGAGAACACATATATGATATAGAGAATATGAAAGGCAATTTATAGCTTCAAGCAGTCTCCCAATAAATGATTTAATAATTTTACTCAATATTTACTATATTTTGTCATTGAAATATGTCAAAATTTTTTATTTTTTTAAGATGATCAAGATATTTGTATGTGAAACTAATTGTATATGATGATAATGATCTAATTACATGAGATAATCAGTTTGATATATCTAAACTAAAATTTACAAACCAAGTTTCAGACATTATTTGAAATATCTGAGATTTTTTTTAGTATTAAGATCATATACTCAAAAAGCATGACAACTCTTTCGCAGAGAAAATAAAAAATATATATTTTATTTGATAAGATATATCATGATGTACATTGTTGGCTTACTACTTGATCTAAATATAGTTATGTATAAAGCTTTTATAGTTTTACATATAGTAAGATACAATTATTTATAGTTATATTGTATTATACATATATTATATATAGTTATAAATATTTTTATATAGTTAAACACATAGTTATATATAGATATATTCATACAAATAGTTATACATAAATATTACAAAGTTATAAACTAATATATTGGTTTACATATATGTATACATATATGTATACTCAGTTGAAAATATAGTTATATTTAATTATATAGAGTGTTATAGTTATACAAAGATTTATATATAGTTAGAAACATATAATTAAACATAATGTTGTATGTTGTTTTAGCATAAAAAATGAATTATTATTAGATGAAAACTTTTTTCATGTGAAATATCTCTCTTATGTCCTGATGCTTATAGTAAAAGATAAAATAAATGAGATTACAAATTCAATTATTCATTTTTATTAATATATGAAATATGTGAAAAATTCTTCTTCTCATTTATAATTTTTCAAGAAACATATTGGAGAAGAAAGAATTGTGTCTAACAAATCTTTGTGTTTCGATATACCAACAAGATAAATCTCAACATATTTAATGATAAGTATAATTATAGCTCATAAAAAAACATTTGAACGTATAAAAGAACAAAAATAAATAAATTTTATGATTAAACAAAAAGGATAGATAATTAAAGAAGATTGACAAATGATGAGAAGTTTGTATGATTTCTTATAAAAGTTTTATACCACCTCATTACATATTTAGGGGTCAAAATATCAATATATTACTTTTAACACTTATTTTCATGAAGTGAATTGCTTCAAATCATTCTTTTATAATGATAACAAAGCAAACATATTTTTTTTTGTGAATTATGACCATACTAATGAGCATTACATTTTAAAAATATTGTCACAATGACAAGATAAATGTGGTATTAATTACAGTGATATTGTTGGATCATTGTTATAAGTTAAAATACGTGAAATTTTTGTATTCAAAATTTTAGCATATTATCCAGATTAAAAAGATAATAAGAAATATAAAATCTTTTATAAGTTAATTTACCTATAATATTCATTAACACTACTAAAAAATACTTCTAACTGTATTATTAATATTTTCAAAACTCTAAAAATAATAACAATAATATAGAACACTGATAAATTATTTTGTAACATAAAGAAATTAGGGAATACATGTAAGTTGTCTTACAACTACACTAAGATGTAGGAGTATAAATGGGACCACAACTATTAGTATATTGTGGTTATTTTTTGAATTGAAAACTCCGAACCTCAAACAAGAAATAAAAATGCAGAAATAGAAATTAGATAGATTTTCATGAGCACCTACATCGCATAATAATAAGAAAAAACATATAATATTGGAACCAAAGACCATGGAAAGAAACTTCATGTTAAATCACTAGAACATATCAACATTCAACATAATTACACATCAAAACCGGCACAACATTATCATAATCGTAGTCTTGCAATCTCTTTGCTCCAATGTAAATTATGATTTTCATATCAATCTAGCCACATATTGAAAATAAGAATTGTATATAGAGTGGTAGGAAAATATTTAAAAAAAAAAGAATTAATGTTCAGCATGAATATTCCACGCAATTTCAGGATTGCCAGAACTCCACAAGAATATCTACAGGAAGAATTATTAGTGATGGACCTCTTTTGTGAGAATTAAGTTTTAGATTAATAATTATTTCACCATGTTTCTAAAGTGGAGACAAAACAAGCAACATACCTACATTACTAATGAAGTACGTGTTGGCTACATAATGTACTCATCGATTGATCTTGATTCACGAATTTACTCAATGACATTGAACACGTAAGTGAATTTTTTTTAACAGAGCTGATTATTGGATTATGAATTAAATAACATGGAAGAATGGCCAACCTGATGACTTTATCAGATCTCTTCCATGAGGCTGCTTTTTGCCATGGAAGATTAATCATTAAAGACTAATGGGATTTATAGTTTTACATCAGGAAAGATCCCTCCACACTAGAGTCGAGAGAGAGAGAGGCCAATAGAGAGACTTAGAGTTTATTAAGTTTATTAAGTTTACTAAGTTAAAGACTAGTTACAATCTCTAACTATTAAGTTTATTAAGTTTTATTGGGTTTTAAAATTCCATTAATGTTTTAATTTTAAATTATCAAAACATTTAATATACAATATATATATATATAACTTCAAGGGGGCGTTTGTTTTTTTTACTTTATGCTTAATAGAACTTGTTTTCAGCTTAATGCTTAATAGTACTTAATAGCATTAAGAATTAAGTTGTTTTTTTATTATTATATTTCTATGAAGAGAGAGAAAATTTTTCTTTATGAAGGGGAACTCGAAAATACTAGGTTGAGTATGTTTTGATATAACATTTAATATATTATATTTTATCATATAATGAATTTTTTAATCTTTTTATTAGTAGAAATTTTAATGTATATTCATTTATTTTTTAAAATACTTTTAAAAATTTTAATAAATATAGAATTAATTATTTAATGTTATTGTAGTTTTTATTAATAGTTATTGTAGTCTTTATTAATAGTTATTATAGTGTTTATTAATATTAAATTTTTTGTATATTTATATATTTTTTTAAATTATTTATTTATAATAACATATTTTTATAATTATACGAGGAGAATGTCTTACACGGATCACTGATTTATAGACAATGACATACGTACCTTTAATATACAAAATTAAATAAAATATTAAAAAAATTAAATCATTAAAAATTAGTGATGAAAATTATCCCTAGCCCAAATAGTTAGGGAAAAATCCTTAACCAAATCGATATATTTTTTGAAAATTAAAATTTAAAGAATAATCGCTTGTAATAAAATATAAAATAGTAAAAAAAATTCAAATAATTAGTTAGCGATTGATTTTGTCTTGATCTAATTAGCTAGAGAAAATCCATCACTAAATTTCCTACTTTTATTTACATGGAATTTATGAACATATTAGTGATGAATTATGTCCGGATCTAATTAGTTATGGAAAATATGTCGCTAAATCCATCGCTAAATTATTAGCTTTTCTTGAGTGGAATTTACGAATATATTAGCAATGAATTTTGTATGGATCTAATTAGCTAGGGAAAATTTATAGCTAAATCCATCGTTAAATTTATCACTTTTCATTGTACATAAATTTACAAAAAAAATAGCAATGGAAAATTTCAATTGACCAATTCCATCGCTAATCCATCACAAATTTTTATTTCAATATAATATCAAAAATCCCTTGCTATTCCCAACCTAATCCCTTATAATTTAGCTAAGGATTGATCCCTAGATAAATTTCCCTAGCTAAATTTTCCTAGCTAAATTGATATTTTCTTGTAGTGTTTGACATGAGTGATAGTTTATTATAGCATTTATAAAATATTGATATATTGAAATAATTATATTCCAAGTTTAGTATTGGTATATAAGATTTATACAATCTACTCATCATACATGCATTCATTGGAATAATAAAACAAGATGGCGGTTGCATATATAACTTATTCTTAAGATTATCATAGAGAAATGTGTTTCTCATGTCTAGTTGATATACATATTATTTGTGATAAAATATAATAGATTGAAAAATCTTATAATAACCATTTTGGAATTGTATTTTCATATTTGATAATTCAAAATAGTGTGTCCATATGAATATATTAAAGAGAATCTAAAGTTAATTAACTATATGAATGATATAAGTGATATTTATTTTGGTTATATGAAGCTATTTAAAAAATTTCTTATGATTCTCCTATTTCTTAAAGAATCAATTATGATATCTTTGTCTAATATATTTAGATTGTTATTATCAAGTCTTTTAATCTTTTGGAAGACTCATACTTATTGTTTTCTATGACTATTATGATGATATCCTGATATGTATTTATATATTGTATCTCATGATAAAAATTGTTGCACTATTTTTTTTGTTTTTTTTAAATGTTGAAATGTTGTTTTATTAATAATGTTAAATGTATAATAGCAATTATGATGAATATTACATAAAAACATAAATAATATTGAATTTTGAGTAGTTTTTTATAATAAAAATTGTCTACAAAAAAATAATTATTTTAATTTTGGCGAACAAAAATCTCTTATCTGAAAGAATAAAATGATGTTGCAAAAACCTTTTTGAAATTGATTCAATATCACTCGCAAAAACACTTTTTGACACTTGTAGAATGTGTGCCCCACCTAAATACTTTGCACAACTCTTACATTGCCTTTATTGATGCTCTGACATCATGTAAGCTTGATGTCAAAACTTATAGGAACCCAATAGGGCTTTGGGTGCATTGGGGAGAAATAAAGAAAGCGAAGAGAGTGGAAAGAAAAATAAAACAAAAAAAATTAATATTATTGTAGTAAGGAACTCATTTTACTTGAATTTGATAGCTCATACTTCATTCACCATTAGTGTTGCATTATACAGACTTCTTTTTCTATTCTCTCATTGCTCATATAGCTTGTATATGTTGCTTGCTACTTTGAATGTAAGATAAATAATTTGAATTAATATGTTCGTTGTTATTTTTTAAATTGTTTTGTGGCTCATTTGTTCTTGTTCACCCTTTATTAATAGGTGGTTAACTGTTAATATATCATTTTCAAATTACTGACGTCCATTCAATACATGCCATGCCTCCTCTTCTCATTCAAAGTGATGCTACATTTCCTGCTGGTAAGCCAAATATTTGTGATTTCATTTAACTAGTAAACGCATATTTTTATAAAGTAGCAGTTAGTGGTTAGGATGACCCCGTCTTTTTTAAATGTCACATCTTAAAAGGAATAATAATTGTAGAATCTTGATTTATTTTTATCCCATTGCAAATGTGGTGTAAAAAATTATAGAATGTTCATAAAATATATAATTATTTTTTTTTAAGAATTATTTTTGTTCCCATTAATTGTATTTTGCTAAAGATTTATTTTTTATTAATTAGTCTCACTTCCATGGTCATTATATGACCATGGAATATTGAACCATTGTGGGAGACAAAAAGGCTGAAATAATTTGATTAATTGCTTTTGATCCTTTTGAAATAATGATTGTCTGCCACATCATTTCATAACTACCTAGATGGTACATGCGCCATGGCACACTATGCGCCAATGCCATTGATGATGTGTGATGCACATGTGTTTGCATGTGGCTTAGTGTTAGTGGGTGCATGGTCCAGTGGGCAGTGATGCCATGAGATGTGGTGAGATGGACGCGCGGCCATGGTGCATAACTATTTTGAAGTGCACAGTGTTTGCATGGTGCAGTGAAAATGGATGTGTGGTTGATGCACTGGACGTGCACCATGCGTATGTTTGATACAGCCATGGTGTAGTGCGTGCAACATGTGGGTTGTGTTCATTGGGTTCTTTTTTCATATGTATCAAAGAAAGTTATTTTCTGTGTAGAATCAAGCGAGTAAAAACTATATAGTTGTTATGAAAGTGACCACTATTTTGGTGGTTCCATCACTATTATACTACTATAATAAATGATTAAAGTTAAGAGTGTAATGAAAAATATTATATTTAATTTATTTTTATCTAGCATAGTTTTTTTATTTTCTATTTTATCACATGAACTCGTGGAGCAACGTATGACAGCTGCTTCTCAAACAGTTGATGGTTATATGGATCTTTAGATAAGTTTTTTGAAGGAAGAAATGTAGGAAATGAAAGAAGTAAATGATGAGATGAAAGAAATAAAAAAAGCAAAGCAATAGTAGATGACCTATAAGGAATCACAGTTAGAATTTATGATGAGACAAATAGCACATCGAGTTCTAGTAGAGTACCGACGTAAGAGAGCCTAGCACAAATGTACCACCTAATTATGAATATGATGATTTAGTTTTAAAAGATTATATACCTATGTATTGTTTTTGTTTTAACCATGTAATTTTTGTATCATAATTATTTCTAAATTATTTTTGTTTTTTGTTAATTATAAAAAATGGTTTATAGTATATGTTTTTTTTAATTTAAAATAAAATTTTAAAAAATGTAATCAATTTTTGTAAAAAAATAAAATTATGAAAATAAGTTTGGTATGAAAATAGCAAGGGATTTTTACCTCGCAAATTTAGCTATGGAATTTTCAGTATATATTGAATCAAAAAATATTAATTACTACTCTTAATCACGATCGAAATTAGCAAGGGAAAAATATAATTAGCTAGGGAATTTTCGTCATTGAAAGATTTGCTAGAAACTTTTTTTTTCTCATTAATATTTTGTGACGAGCACTTTTAATTTGAAAATTATTTATATTGATAATCTGTTGTTATTCTATTTTAGGGATGGAATAAGCCCTAATAGTTAGGAAAATTTTCCCTAGCTATATGGGAATTTTTTTGTAATGAGATTAATAGATAGGTTAATAAATAAATTGATATATAAATTGATAGATAGATTTGAGAGAAATATAAATAGACAGCGTGATAAAAAGATATATAGATAGAGATATAGATAGAAAGAGAGATATATAATTAGATAGATAGACGATTGATAGAGAGATAGTTAGATAGATATAAAGATAGATATATTGATAGATATATTGATAGGCAAATTAATAGAGAGATAGTTATAGAGATAGATAGATAGGCAAATAGATATAAAATAGATAGAAGAATTGAAAGAAAGAAAGATAGGTAGATAGATTAATAGATTGATAGATAAACAGATAAATAGAAAAATAGATAGATAGTTAGACAAATACAAATATATATATATATATATATATATATCAATAGATAGATTGATTGATTGATATACAAATGTATAGATAGATTCACACACATATTGATATACAAATTAATAGGTAGATTGATTATAGATTGATAGACAGATTGATACATAGATAGATAGATAGATTGATTGATTGATAGATTGATAGATAGTCAAATAGATAGATAAACAAACAGATAGATGATTGGATAGATAGATAGATAAATAGATAGACATATAGACAGACAGACAGATATATATATAAAAAGATAGATAAATTGAAAGAAAGATAGACAAAGAGATAAATAGACAGATAGATAGACAAGTAGATAAAAAAATATATAGATAGATGAAAAAATAGATAGAAAGATAAATAAACAGATAGATAGGCAGATAGATAGTTTGTTAGATTGACAAATACATAGATAGACAAATAGTTAGCAAGATAGATAGACAAATATATAGATAAATTGATTGAAAAATAGATATATAGATAGATAGAAATATATAAAGATAGATCAAGAGGAAAATTGATAGACAAATAGATATATAGAAAAAAAGATAGTCAGATAGTTAGTTAGAAAGAGAGATAGATAATTAGATAGATAGATAGATATATAGATAGATAGAAATATAGATAGACAAATACATAGATTAAAAGATAGATAGATAGACAGATAAATTGACAAAAAGATTCATAAAAAAATAGATAGATAGAGAGATAGATTGAAAGTTAGATAGACAAATAGAAAGACAAATAGATAAATAGACATAGAAAGATAGATAGATGATAGACAGACATATATATAGATATATAGATAGATAGATAAACACATAGAGAGACAGATAGATAGACAAATAAATAGAGAGACAGACATATAGACAAATAGATTGACACACATATAAACATACAAATATATATATATATATATATATATATATATATATATATATATATATAGATAAATAGATAGACAGTTATATAGAAAGATAGATAGACATATTGCTAGACAACAAATAGACAGATAGATAGAAAGATATAGATATACAAATAGATAGACAGATAGATAGACAGATAGATAGATCGACAGACAGATAGATAAAGAGACAAATAAAAATATAAATATATAGATAAATAGATAGATAGATTGACAGATAGATAGATAAGATTGTTAGACAAATTGATAAGTAGATTGATAGATAGAATGATAGACATATTGATAGATAGATTTAGAGATAGACCCATAAAGAGATTGATAGAAACATTGATAGATATATTAATAGAAAGATAGATAACTAGATAGATAGATATATAAATAGTCAAATAAATAAATAGAATGATTGAGAAATAGATAAAAAGATTTTTAGATTGATTGGTAGAGTGATTAAAAAATAGATTTATAGACATATTGATAAATAGATAGATGGAAAAATTGTTAGAAAGAAAGATAGATAGATAGATTAATAGATATTTATATAGAATGAAAGATAGATAGATAGTTAGAAAGATAGATAGACACAAGAATGATAAACACATAGATAGATAGAGATTGAAACATAGAAAGATAGAAAGACAGATTGATAGAAATATAAATAGATGGACATAAAGATAGACAGATAGATTGATAGCTAGACTGATAGATAGAAAGATAGATAGACTAATAGATAGAGAAATAAATAGATAGATAGTTAATTATATTGTAAGATTGATAGACAGATTAATAAACATATTGATAATTAGATTGATAGATAGATTGATATATAGATTGATAGTCGAATTTAAAGATAGTTTGATAGATAGAAAGAGAGATAGATTGATTGAAAGATAGATACACATAAAGATAAATATATAGAAATATAGTTAGTTAGATATATAGATAGATATATAGACAAATAGATAGATAGGTAGAAAGATAGATAAATAGATATGTAGATAGATATATAGATAGATAGATATATAGATAGATAGATAGATATATAGATAGATAGATAGATAGATAGATAGATATGCAGATATATAGATAGACAAAATTATTGATAGATAGATAGATAGATATAGGACATACAGATAAATAGATATATAAATAGAAAGAATGACATTTAGAAAGGCAAAGAGATAGTATATTGATTGATTGATAGTTAGATAGATAGATAGATAGATAGATAGATATATATATATATATACACATAAATAATAGACAAATATAAAGATAGATAGATAGTTTGATAGAGAAATATATAGACTTGTCAATAGATAGATAGATAAATAAATATATATATATAGATAGATAGACTAATAGATAGATAGACATATAGATAGGAAAATAGATAGAAAGATAGATAGACTAATATATAGATAGATATATAGATAGAAAGATAGAGAAAATATCGATAGATAGTTAGTAAGATAGACAGATAGATAGAGAGATAGAAAATTAGGTTTATAGAAAAATGATAGATATACAGATAGATAGATAGATAGATAGATAGATAGACACATATTGATATATAGTTAGATAAACACAATGAAAGACATATAGATAGACAAATAGATAGAAATAGAAATAGACAAATATAAAGACAGATAGATAGATAGATAGACTAATAAATAGGCAAATTGATAGTGTAATAGACCACTAGGTAGATAGATATATAGATAGATGGATAAATAGAATCATATACATATATATAGAATAACATATAGATAGATATATATATATATAGATAGAAAGGTAAACACATAGATATACAAATAGATAGAAAGTAAGATAGATAGATAGATAGATAGAAAAATAGATATACATATACATAGATAGATAGATAATTAAATAGACAGATAGATTGAATGATAGATTGATTGATCGATATACTTTTATAGATAGATATATAGATAAACAGAAAGATAGACAAATAGATACATAGATAGGTAGATAGACAGATAGATTGACTGAAAAATATATAGATATATAGATATATAAATAGATAGATAGATAGATAGACATATAGATAGTAAATGAGATAGACAGATTGATACAAAGCTAGATAGTTAAATAGCTAGATAGTTAGATAGGAAAATAGATTGATAAATAGATATATCAACAAATAGACACACATATAGACAAATAGATAGTTAGTATGTCGATCATTTAGGCAGATAGTCAATCAGGAAGTCAAATAGATAGACAAATAGATATACATATAGATTACAAATAGATTAACAATAGATCGAAGATAGAAGATAGATAGATAGACAAATTGGAAAACAAAATATAGATATATAGTTAGATAGATAGATATTTAGATGATTAATAGATAGTTACTAATATGGACAAAATATATATATATATTTAGATAGATAGATATCATAGAGAGATAGATAGATATTTAGACAGACAGACAATAGATAAATAGATATAGAAAGAGATATAGATATAACATAGATAGATGATAATTAGATATAAAATAGATAGATATCAGATAGATAGACAATATATATATAGATAGACAAATATACAGATAGATAATAAATAGAAAATACAGTTAGAGAGACAGACATATAGATAGGTAGATTGATTGATTGATGATTGAAAATAGATAGACAGATATATAGACATATAGATAGATGGATAGATAGCCATATAGATAGACATATAGATAGAAAAATAGCTATGAATATATTGACACATTAGATAAGTATATAGACAACTAGATAGAAAGTAGTTAGACAAATAGATAGACAGACAATAGATATATTGATATATATAGATAGATAGATAGATAGACAGGCAAATATATTATATATATAATTATATATATATATATATATATATATATTATCTATATATATATAATATATCTAAATTAGAAAGACATATACATAGATTGATAGAAAGATAGATAGTTAGTTAGATAGATAGAAAGATAAATAGATATACAGATTATTAGATTGATACATAGTTAGATATAGATAGATAGATAGACAGATCAATTATATAGATAAATTGTTAGATAGATGCCACATAGGTGAATAGAAAAGAGAAATATATAGACAGATAGACATACAACTGATAGACAGACAGACACAGATATATATAGATGATAAAGTTAGTTAGAATGATAGTTAGATAGATAGATTGAATGATAGATAGACACATAGATTAATTGATAGATAGATATATAGATAGACAGACAGACAGATAGATAGATAGATAAACAAATAGATAGACAGACCAAAGAAAGGCAGATAGTCAGATATTTAAATAAATTGAAAGACAAATAGACTGAAATAAGTAACACACATATAGATACATAGATAGAGAGATATAAATAGACAGATAGATATATAGATAGACAGACTATTAAATTGATCGATAATAGATTATATATAAGACAATTAGATAAACATATAGAAAGATAGATTAATAGATAGATATAATGATCACAGGTATATATATAGATAGATAGATATAAAAATAGATATACAGATACATAGATAGATAGATAAATAGATAGTTAGATAGACAGATATATAGATATGTATATTGATAGATAGATTCATAGATAGAAGTACAGATAGATAGAAAAATAAATAGACAAAAAGATCGACAAATATATACAAAAATA
>JAREIK010001833.1:437339-551688 GCA_029783825.1 Sapria himalayana | reverse complement strand
GAGATAGATAGGTAGTCAGATAGATAGATAGATTTATTGATTGATCCATAGGTAGATAGAATATTATATTAAACAGATTAATAAGATAAATAGCATATAGATAGACAAATAGATAGATGATTGATAGACAAATAGACATATTAACAAACAAACAGACAAAAAGATTGACATAAAGACAAACAAATCAATAGATAGTTAGATAGGTACGCAAAACAGACAGATAGATTGATAACTAGATAGACAAATAGAAAAAAAAATAGATAACAAGATAAATTCATATAAAGATTAATAGATAGATTGATAGATAGATTAATAAACATATTGATAGACAATTTTATCAAGAGATTGATAGTCAAATGATAATTTTATTGATAGACCAGATAGACATATACATAGATATATAGACCATTTAGATAGAGAGAGAAGAAGATAGATTGATAGATTTTTATAAAGATAGACAAATAGATAGACAGATTGATAGACAAATAGATAGATATATAGAATGATAAATAGAAAGACATATAGATTGATAGATAGATAGACTAGAAGATAGATAGCTAGATAAACATAAAGATGGATAGATAGATTGATTGAATGATTGAGAGATAAATAGATAAATTAACAGATAGATAATTAGATTGATAGACAAATACAAAGATAGATAGATAAATAGATAGATACACAGATATATAATAGATAGATAGAAAGACAAATAGATAGACTAATAGATAGATAGACAGACAGATAGATAAATAGATAGACACCTAGACAAACAGATAGGTATACAAATAGATAGATAGAAAGATATATGTTTAGATAGATAAATAGATAGACAGATTGATAGATTTTTTGATGGATAGATAGGTAGAAAGATAAATAGATAAATAGACAGATAGATTAATAGACAAATAGATAGATACACAAATAGATAGGCATATAGAGAATCAAATAGATAGATAGATTCAAAGAAAGATAGATAGATAGACAGATAGCTAGGTAGGTAGATATAAAGAATGCCATATAAATAGACTAATAAATAGATAGATAGATAGGCAGATAGATAGATATATATATATATATATATATATATATATATATATATATATATATATACATATATATACACAGATAGATAGATAGATTGATTGATAGAAAGATATATAGATAAATAGATAGTCAGATAGATAGACATATAGATTGACATATACAGTGGAAAATAGATAGAGAAATTGACTTATTGATATATGGATAGATAGATAAATAGATAGATGTATAGACAAGAGGACCCAAAGGTGTAAGTGCTCTTTGTTTTTTCATGCTATAACTGTCTGCAGATAAGGAATAGCATCTCGGCTCCAAGATGTTTTAAAAGGAAAGCTTGGCATGAGGAGAGGAGTGTTGAAGCTGCCATGATTTATAAATATTGGATACAATCAAAGGAAAAGGAAGCTTGGTGAAAATGCACTAAATCTAGGATGATATGCCAAACAGAAGAAGATTCTCTGCAAGCAGAATATGCTTCGTTTTATTTATCTCATTAAGGATGTAAAAGGGGTCAATGGTGGATTTAGTCAATACATATTCTGCTATGGTTGCTTGAAGTGCAGGGGCTGTACAATACTAGGCAGAATGGCATGCTATATGATGATGATAAAACAGCTTGCAAGGAAGAAGCACATGCTGGTCAGAAAGTAGATATACTCTTGTGCCCTTGTTTTTGTGTGCTTGATGTGCAGGTCAAAAGCATAATTAGGATAGGAGGAATGTGTTTAAAACAGCAAAAAGGCTGGTAAAATTTCAATTAAGGCACGATTATGGATGCTAATGTGAAGGGAGCCAGCTAAAAAGTATAAGGTGAAGAGAGATAAAAGACAAAGTAGTCAAGGCATAAAGCAGTATAAACACAACCAAAGTAAAGGGGTGAATTTATAGAAAGGAAAAGAAGAGTCACTTAAAGCATAATACATTTTCTCTTCTTTATTTTATTTTACTCAAGGGTGTAAAAGGGATAAGGGTAGTTCTAGATTGTAAAAATGGTATTCTTATGCCAAAAGAGAGGGCTTTTTATTAATAAAACAAACTTTCCAAAAGAAAAGATATATGTATAGACAAATTTAAAGAGAAATAGATAGACAGATAGATAAATATAAATATAAATATATAGACAGACAGACAGATACATAGATATATAATAAGACTGAAAGATAAATAGATAGATAGACAATAGATAGATAGATAGACCGATAGATAAGCAAAAAGATATATATATATATATATATATATATATATATATATATATATATATATATAAATAGATATATAGATTAATATATAGATAGTTACATATATAGAATGATTTATACTCATATAGATATATAAATAGATAGATAGATAGAAATACAGACATACAGATATATATATATATGGATAGGTAGATAGATAGTTAGTTAGTTAGATTGTTAGAGAGATGGATAGATAGATAGATAGACAAAAAGATAGACAAAATAATAAATAGATAGGTATATAGATAGATAGATTGATATAAAGATATATACATAGATTGATAGACAAATAGATAGACAGATAGATATATAGTTAGATAGATAGATATATAAATTATTAGATAGAAATATTGATATATAAATTGACAAAAAGATAGACAAATGGACATATAGATACATAAATAGATATATAGGCAGATAGTTAGATATATAGATAGACAGAGAGATAGATAAAAAGATTGATTGATTGATTGATAGATAGATATATTGATTGATTGAAAGATAGATAGAAAGATAGGTAGATAGATAGATAGATATATTGATATATAGACAAATAGATAGAATGATAAACAAATAGATAGATAGATAGATATAGAGATATACAATGAGATAGTTAGATAGTTAGATAGATAGATACATAGACACATATAAACATAGAAAAATAGATAGATAGACATATAGATAGATAGCCAGATAGATAGATAGATATTTATATATGTATAATATATATTATTAGATAGATAGATAGGTAGATATATAGTTAATTAGATATATAGATAATTATATAGATATATAGATTGTTATATAGACATATATATAGATAGACATATAGATACATAGTTAGATAGAATGATTGAGAAATAGAAAGATGGATAAATAAACAAAAAGATAATTAGGCAGATAGAGAGATAAATATATAACACAACAAGAAAAATGTAATATAGTTAGAAAAAATTACCTAGCTAAATAGGCATTTTCCATCCCTAAATAGGATATAGCAATGGATTAACAATGGATCGGTTTTCTATCTAAAGTGTTGCTCGCTAAAATTTAGTGAGGAAAAATGTCACTAGCTAAAAATTTAGCGACGAAAATTTTTTTTGCTAAAAATGATAAATTCTCTGGTTAAATTAGCAAGCTAAATAAGATATTTCATCGCTAAATGAAAATAGCAACCGAAGATTCCCAAGGTAAAGTGCTGGTCGCTAAATTTTAGCGACGGAAATGGTCCATAGCTAAATAAATTTAACGACGGAAATATCCATTGCTAAAATAAAGAATTCATTGCTAAATTAGCTACGGAAAATTCCCTAGCTAATTTAACAAAGAATTTTTCCCTCACTAATTTAGGAATGGTTTTTTCCCTAGTTGTTTTAATTTAAAAAACATTTTCAGAATTTAATTTATTTTAAAATTTTATAATTAAATAATTTATTATTTTAATATCAAATTGAATAAAAAATGAAACTATAAATAATTAATAATAAACAACAAATAAAATTAATTAATAACTTATTCTAATTCAATATTTTACATAATTGAAACAAAAAATCCAACAATTTTATTACATCTTATTCATCAATGTATCTATCTACAGTGCATAAAGTATAATATATCCGTGCATTGACATTGCTTTCTCTCCCTCAGCTCCTCCTATCACCATCTTTCTACTGCGACAAAGCTATCCGAGTCACAGTGCGTAATGTCAAGTAAAAAACATTTCACTTATACAAGCTTCGTATGGGAAACAATATAGTACCACATCTGTAAGAAATTTAAACCACTCAATCAAATCAAAAAAATTTAAAAAAAAAACTATTTTTTGATAAATATATATTACAATAGTAAATATTTACAAATATACTAGCATTTAACTCGTACATATATTACTACAATATATGTACATATAAATTGTAGTATTATGCGTACATATATACTGAGTACATATATGCTCAGTATATATGTAAATAAAATACTATATAATTATATTTACGTATATACTAACTATTTACATACGTATATACCACATTTTTTGCCATTACTACTGTTCTCGCTATCGTTGCCGTTGCTGCCGCTACTACCACTACCACTACCACCATCACTGTTGTCATTGCCGATGTCGCTACTACCGTGGCTATTATCACTGTTGTCATGGCTACTATCACTGTTGCCGATGTTGCTGTTGCTGCTGCCTCCGCTGTCGCTACCACCCCTACTGCTACTGCCGCTGCCACTGCCACTGCCACCACTACCGCTACTGCCACAGCCACAACCTCTACTGTCATTGCTGATGCCACTGGTGGTGTGCCTCTATTGCCGGTGTACTGATGCTGCCGGTGCTACCACTGTTGCCAGTGCTGCCGATGCTACTATTGCTATCAGTGTTGTCGATGCTATTACCACTATTTCCGCCATTGCTGTCACTGCCTCCGCTGCCGTCGCTACCACCGCTAGCACTGCTGGCACCACCGCCACCACCGCTGCCGATACTACCACCACTACTGTGGCTGCAGCCACTATTGCATCCCTTGGCGCTGATGCTGACACTGCCTCCAATGTCGTCACTGGCTCTGATGTCACTTCTACCGCTAATGTAGCCGATGTCGCCACTATCGCCACTACTACCGTTCCCTCTGTTGTAGCTGCTATAGTGCCCAGTGCTAATGCTGCCGTAGTAGCGACCAGTGCTGCTGCTGCCGATGCAGCTACTACCGCCATTGCAATTGATTCCACCTCTGCTGCTACTACTTCCACTTCCACTACTGTCATCACTACCACTGTTGCGACTGCTACCACTACTGATATTAAGCTTTTACATACCTATAAAAGGCTAAAACATTACCCAAAAAATTCAAAGACACACAAATATAATTACAGATATAAAAAATAACTATTATGGACATGAACAAACACAAATTAAAGTTGATTGTCATAGAGCTTCAACAAAAATTTAATTAAATAATTTAATATTTCTATATTAATTGAATAAAAATAGAAACTATAAATGAAAATTTTAGATTAAACAAAAAAAATTCATTTAATAACTTATTCTAATACAATATATTAAATAACTAAAACAAAAAAATAACAAAATTATATTACATCTTATTAATCATTGTATCTACCGACTATGCATAAAGTATAATCTATCCATATATTGACGTTGTTTCTCTCCCTTTGCTCCTACGATCACCATATTTCTACTGTGAAAAAGCTATTCGAGTCATGGTACGTCATATATGTGAAAAATCTTTTCACCCATACAAGCTTCATATGGGAAAGAATGCGGTACCATATCGGTAAGAAATTTATACCACTCAATCAAATCAAAATAAATAAATAAAACTATATTTTGATAAATATATATTACTACAGTAAATATTCACATATATACTAGCATTTCACATGTACATATATTACTATAGTAAATGTACATATAAACTATAGAATTATGGGTACATATATACTAAGTACATATATATTCAGTATATACGTACATAAAATACAATAGTATTTTATGTATGTATATACTAACTAAATACATAAGTAGATACTACATTTGTTGTTGTTGCTGCTGTTCCTACTGTCGCTGCCGCTCTTGCCACTGCATCTGTTGTTGCCGCTACTGCAGCTGTCGCTTCTGCCGCTTCTACCACTTCTGCTACTTCTACCGGCACAGCTGTTACTGCCAGCACTACCATTACTACTGATGTTGCCACCTCTACCAGTGCGGTAGCAGCTACCGCTACTGCCACTATTGTTGACACTGCTGATGATGCCTCTACTACCGCCACTACCAATGCTGCCACTATCGCCGCCACTGTCACTGATGCCGCCGCTACCTTTGATGCCACCGTTGCCACTGATGCAGTCATTGCCTCCATTGGCGCCGCTGCCGCTTATGTCGCAAATGCCTCCGTTGGGTCCGCTACCACTGCTGTCACTACTACCATTGCTACCACCGATGTCACCGCCACCACTGATGCGGCCACTGCCACTATTGCTGCCTCTATTACTGCTACCGCTGCTGCCACTGCTGCCGCTAGTGCCACTTCTTCCACTACTGAATATAGGCTTTTACTTACCTATACTAGGCTAAAACTCTACACAAAGAATTTGGAGACACATAAACATATTCACAGATATATAAAAATAATAATTATAGACAAGAACAAACACAAATTAAAGTTGATTGTCATACAGCTTTAACAAAAATCCAAAAGATGTCCAGTAATTATATTTAGAGAGAAAGAGAGTGCAAAAATAAAATGTTTTAGGAATAATAAAAATAAAATGAGCTAGCCCTCCTTTTGATAAAACTAAAATTGGTAAATATGGGACCCATGCATTGCAAGGACCATGGCAATGTATGGATGCTCTGAATAAGAATTTTTTCATGTGTCTTGGATAATGTGTCCTGCAAAGATTCATAATTAGGTTAATTGAAAAAGCAAAGAACTATGCTAGAATAACAAAATTGTAACCTACAAAAAAATTTCATAATTATTTGCTACAGATAGACAAAAATAAATAATAGTTCAGATGTAATTCTCATATGAAATCATCCTCATAATGTGTAGGGAATCCTAGCCTATCCTATGAGGTTTCATAGCTGGATCTCGGAATGCTATCAATTGTGCCAATACTGCTAACCGTGACTCCATATAGGACATCTACTGTTGCATTACATTCTTAATTTCTTTCATTTCATCGTTCATTTCTTTAATTTCTTACATTTCTTCCATCAAATTAGTAAACTACTCATCCTTCTATTCTTTAATTTCATATATTTTTTCCTTCAATATTAGATATCTTCTCATCCTTATATTCTTTAATTTATATATTTTTTCTTTTAAATGAGATATCTACTCATCCCTCTTTTTCATTTTGGTCTCCATAACTACAATATGTTCATTTATTTTCATTGCTTGTTGTTTGACTGCCTCATCCACCATTACTAAGATAGATGAATTAGAAGCACGGTTGTTACAATAAAATGCCACTACCTTTGAGCCAATTTTATACACTCGCTACTTCTTATGACCTCTTATGGTCTCCAAATAAATAGGATCATAGTCACTTGGTTGAAGATCCATAGAACGGTCAACTTGTTAATGAGCAGCTAGCATATGTTCTGCCATTAGGTCCTGAGATAAAATAGAGAAAAAACTATTCTAGATATACAAAAATTAAATAAATATTTTGCATTCCAAATAATTTTCAAAATGTATTGTAGTATTATAAAATCTTATTAATATAACAAGTTATTACAGCAATCATCTAAGGCTTATTATCAACGAACTAACCATCCACTTTCTTCACATGCATCTTCCTAATAATCTCATAAAAATTTGGATCTCGACCCAATTCTACAGCCTAGAATATATATTTATTAAGTCATTAAAAAACAAATGATCAAAAAAATTAACAAAATTAATAAAACCATCCAAAGATTTGATTTATTGGACTATTAGGACAACCACTAAATATATAAATGTTTAAAATTTTAAAAGTGTACCATATCTCGAGCAAGCTCAATGCTCGACTTTGACCCTCCTGTGTGTTGACAACTTCATGTTCCTAGTCCAGCTACCTCACTTCATCGATTTTTGCTGGCAATATCAGATTTTTTCTTTACATCTGGCTCCTCCCAATACTTAAGCCACTCGGGCCAGCCATCCTCTGATATAAAATCAGGCCTTTCTTTGATATTCTTCAATTTATGGATAAAATCAGAATATCGTTGAGCAGCATTGATCTACCATAATGACTTTATCTTTCCATCAAATTTGGGTGCCAATGTGTACTGATTTATATATAGAAAAATCACCCAAGAATTTATATTAACAACAAAATTTTATTATCTACTGCTTGAATAATAACCAACATAATAGTTAACTAATTTGATACTTATTTTTCAATGCGTTTATTTTATTATTTTTACCTAAAAGTCATTAAAATAGGACTCTTTTGTTGATTCAGAAACTTTCTTCCAAGAGAATGCTTTAGAATCATTCATTTTATTGAAAGACTTTGTAATTATAGTCAAACACTTGTGAGATGGAATAAAACTATATGCATAAATAAATAACATTGAAAAAAAGTAAACCATAACAATATAAAAAAAACCACTAACAGAAACATCAAAAAAATTTTTTCAAGTCATTTTTACATATTTCTTTTACCTCCCATCCACAATCTCAATTTCTAACTTTGCACTGATTACAGAGGAAGGCACATCATTTGATGATGTCGTTGGTTTTGTAAATGAGGAAACTATTGGTGTAAAATGTGGTGTAGAAGATAGAGATGGATCAAAAGTGTGTGCAGGAAGCACAATGGGTGGTGGGCTTACATCTGATAAAGGTGATAGTCGAGGTCTTAATGATGGTGATGGTGATAGAAATGAAGATGGTGATTGTGATGTTAAAGTCTAGATATGGTGATAAAAATGAACATGATGTAGCCTACTAAAAGAATTTGGTTCATTTATGTGTCCACGTCCACCTCCATCATGGCCACGTCCTTTAGGCACAATTTGCGATACAAAATAAAACATATAACAAACAATAGAGATATGATGAACAAGTATGCATTTTAGAATAAAACGCACCGATAGATTTCAACAAAATATAAATTTTTTTTGATAGTTTAATATTATAATACAAATTATAACAATTTAATTATTAGAATCACTGTCATCCTCCAATGGATCTTCTGATATTTTGTCTGATTCCAATAGAAGTTCGAACTCAACTTCAAATAGAAATTGATCATCTTAAATTTCTATTATGCTACCATTTGAGTCACATAAATTTTTTCGATCTTCATCTATATTCACAGAGACAATATTATTTATGTCATCTTCTTGGAATGCCAGTGCAATATCTAATTCTGCACTTCTTTATTGTGAGGTTGGATCTTTAAATATTAACAGAGCTTTGATTTTGCAAATCACCCACCAATCACTCTTATCACAAGATAAACTCGGATAAGTACAATAATATACTTGAGTGGCTTGAACTACCATAATAAATGGCTCATATCAATTATATATGCTTTTATGGTTAACATCCAATAGCTTATAATCCGAATGAATCTTTGTGCCCACATTTTGTGTAGGATTAAACTACTCACACTTAAATAATACAATCCTGTTATTTTCGAGTCCAGGATACTCCAACTCAATAACTTCTTTGAGTTGACCATAAATCAATCTCACCTGCATTATGACCTACACCTTTAATGCATACACAACTATTCATTGTTATTTTAGAAGAACCATGCCTGATTGTGTGAAATTTATATCCATTAACAAAATACCCAGGATAGGTTGTCACATATCTAAATGAGCATTAGATTTTGATTGAAAATATTTGAATCTCCATTTGAATGATCAATTGCCAGTGACATAAATTTAAAAATTAATATTAACAAATAAAAGATAATAATAAATTAAATAATTTAAAAATTTAAAACTTAATAATTCTCACATAATGTTTGAACCAATTCACAAATTCAAGATCTAGCGTATAATTGACATCATTGCTAGAAATTGCTAGTTGCCTATATTTTAACTGCTTGACATAAATACTACACAAATATAAAAAGAGAGAAAAAATATATATCAATTTTTAATAATTCATATTAAAAATAAAATTAAACTATGATTAAACCTGCAACCATTTTGTGAAATCATACTCAATATATGGTGCAGCCTCCTCACTATTAAGTAAGACATAGCTACGGGTTGCTTTGTACTTTTAATCTGTCATACATCTTTTTATTCCTCTTCCAAATGCTCTTCCATAGTTCTTGAAGATAGATAGTTTGTTCACAAAATCATCTTCTACCATCACATTACCTTCATCATTCCGAAGCATATTTCTATACTTTGTATTGCCATAATCCTCAAAATAATAAGAACCAAATGATGATGCTTCTTCTACTAAAGATGCATTGTAAATTGAACCTTCAACTTTTGCCTTATTTCTAATATTCATTTTCAACTTATGAAGATAGCTACAACCACTATGTTAGGTTTCAATTATATTAAATTACAATATTACTTTATGTATAAAATAATAAAACATAGCAAATTATATGTATTTACCTCTCAAAAGGATACATCCACCTGTATTGCACTGGCCCTGCTATCCTTGCTTCATATGCCAAATGGACCTACAAATGCTTCATTGAATCAAAAAAACTTGTTGGGAATATCCGTTCAAGTTTACAAATAATAAGTGAAATGCCATTCTCCAGCCTCACCATGTCATCTATTTTGATTGTGGTTTCAGTTAGCTATTTAAAAAACAAACAAAGTTCTGTAAGGGTCTTTCAAACACTTAGGAGAAGTAATTCACATAATGCTTTTGGTATTAATCTCTACATAAATACATGACAGTCATGACTTTTCATTCCAAATAACTTAAGATTCTTCATATCCACACATCTACCCATTTTTGGCACATATCCATCATGGAATTTCAAATTTTTAACCAATTCACACAATATCTATCTTGCCTTCTTATCAAGCATGTAGCAAGCTTTAGAAAATTTTTCTGTTGCCACATTCAGTTTTAATTTAGGATGCTGACAGTAATCATTCAGCTCTTATCTTGATTTTAAAATATTTTTTGTTTTTTCGTCTACATAAAGGATAATGTTGAAAACAATTTCAAATACAATTTTTTGAATATGTATTACATTTAAGTTATGATGAATTAAATTGGACTTCCAATAAGGCAAGTCCCAAAATATACTATATTTCCTCCAACCAAATATTTTATATATTGGTCCATTACTTCCAGTAGCATCCTTTTCAGTTACCTTCTTCAAATCTAATCTCTAAATATCTATAATAATATTATATCCTGAACAAATTACTGGTGCAACTGTCATCACAATTTTATTTTTTCGAAATGTAGTTCTATTTCTTCAAAATGGATGATTCTTTAAATATGCAATAAAGTAAAAATTGTATACCACTAAATTAGAGGGTAAATGCATCAGAATTTATCATGCAATACTGGAATATGAATCATCATATAGTACTCTAGCTAGACAACATTGAATATGCAATAAAGTCACCTACCATCCACATAAGGGCTGCCTGTATGATGAAATTTTGTTTCTTTGAGATATCATATGTATCAATACCAAAATCTCACAAATGATTTATCTCTGTAATAAGAAGCTGAATGAAAACATCCAGCATGTCTTTAAGATTTTTTGGCCCTAGAACCAATATTGACAAAATCATATATTGCTCCTTCATACTCAATCTTGGAGGCAACATACAAGGAGTCACTATGACTGGCCATGTTGAATACTGGTGTCCAGATTGCCCAAATGGCTGAAATCCATCAGTGTAGAGACCCAATCTCACATTTCGACTTTCAGTTGCAAAATGTTGATGTAAAATAATTAAAATGCTTCCAAGCAAGTGAATATGATGGATGATGCATACCCCTTCTTCCACCACATTCTCAGAATGCCACCTCATAACATTTGCTGTAGCATTTGATGTATATAGTCTCTGTAATCGAGTAATTAATAGAAAATAATACATCTTCTTAAATACAACCTTCAATTTTTGTCGCATATCTACAACACAAAATACCTTTTTAAATCAAGGATGATCATAAAACATACAACTAATTAAATCACTATCACCACCCCAATATAACATATATCCATTTAAACAACAATCAATTTTTTTTGCTCCATTCCTCGTAGTAATTTCTTAGTGTTGTAAAAGTTATTAGTGATCAAATTATTATCCGGAACAATCTTCTTCATTAGTTCTGTCACCTGATCAAATAATTTCTCAAACATATGATTTTCTGACTTAATGCTCATAAGTCGAGCCACAAGTGACAATTGTGAATGTGTTTTATAACCAAGCCACAATGCTTTATCTACAGCTTTAAGCATTTCATAAAATTTATAAGCTTCAGGATTAGGTTGTTCATCCACGTAATTCATATTGAAGTGAGCACCAGCAGCTTGCGTGATCATTCTACGGTATGTATTTGATGATTCTTCACCACAAGCAAATGATTCAGTATACTCATTTTGGTTAATGTTTAGAGCCTTTGTACTTTCTCCATGATAAATCCAAACAAAATAATTTGGCACAAAGCCATATTTTGCCAAATGGTATCTTATAGTATTTGCATCACGAAAAGGGATATTCTTACACTTATGATGAATACATGAACACTTTATTTTTTTTCCATCCATCCATCTCGATTGACTACATGCAAAATTGATGAAAGTTTCAAGCCCACTCAAAAAATATTTATTTAAAAATCAATTAATAAACCTTCTGTAAATCCATTGATGATCTGAACTCATTTTGCCCTATTTTATTTACAAAAATTAATGCTCAATCATTATTTTGAATAACCATTCTATTACTTCAAAATATACTAAATTATAATTAAAATTTTTTATAGAGGAATATTTAAAAATTAAATATCATGAATATCATGGCAATGCATTTTAAGAATCTACATAAATAGATAAAGCCATTTGGAGCACAATAAAGATTAATAGATATCACAGTAATGCTAGATAAAGGGAGCAAAATATGATGATACACAAGAAAGGAAAGCAAATAAGAAAGACATTTAAAGTTTGGAGGGGGAGAGGGAGAGAGAGAGCAAGAGAGAGAGCGAGAAGGTGGGGAGAGAGAGAGGATAGAGAAATGAGAAGATGAGCGAAGAGAGAGGAGAGAGAGAAGGAGGGAGAGAGAGAGGGGGGGGAGAGAAATGGTGAAAGGGAGAGAGAGAGGGGGGGGGAGAGAAATGGTGAAAGGGAGAGAGAGGGGGGAGAAATGGTGAAAGGGATAGAGAGGGAAAGAGAGAGAGAGGAAGAGGGAGAGGTAGAGGGAGAGAGGGGTGGGGGAGAGAGAGAGAGAGAACAAGCAAGAAAGAAGAACGAGAAAGAAAATAACAAGAGAGAGTGTGTGACACAGAAAAAGAGGAATAGAGTGATAGAAATAATTAGAGAGGGATAGAGAGAGATAGAGAGTGCAGTGTTAGAATGAAATATTATATAAAAGAAAATAACATTTCTTCTATATAAATCTATCAAATATCATATCTTTTGTCATACATAACTTCATATTTGAGCTTGAGGCCCAAGTGCTAGGATTAGGTAAGAGTATAACCCTTATTTGTATTATACCAAATATGAGCCTGATCAATGGGCACTCTCATGCTATGTGCTTACATATTATTGATATTATATCTTTTGCCATTTAATTTCAAGTTAGTCCAACAAATTAGTATTATCCCATATATAATTATATGTTAGGATACATATAGTAAATGTAGTTATAAATAGTTACATATAGTTAACAATATAATTATATATAGATATATGCATACAAGTAGTTATATGTAAATATAAATAAATCTATACAAAGTTATAAATAATTATATAGATTTACATATAAGTATACATAATTAAAAATAACATTATATTTATTTATATAGAGTTATTTATAGTTATAAGAATATTTATATATAGTTATACACATATAGTTAAACATTATGTTGTATGTTTTTATAATTTAATTATGAATATTGTTACATGTAGTTATACATATAGTTACACTTATAGTTAAACTTATATTTATACATGTATGTATATATATTTTATCATATAATTTCATATATTTATACATATAGTTATGTATAGGTATGTATATATTAGAATTCATTTTTTATACTAATATTTAAAAATGTATATTAAATAAATATTGTTAATTATATATTTAAATATATTTATGTATGACGTTTTTATAGTTATACATATAGTAAGATAGAATTATTTATTGTTATATGTTAGAATACATATAATATATATAGTTTACTATAAAAAATTATATATCATTAAACATTTAGTTATATATATATATTCATACGAGTAGTTAAATTTAGTTATAGATAAATATATACAATGTTATAAATAAATATATAGATTTAAATATATGTATAGATATATGTATAAATAGTTAAAAATATAGTTATATTTAATTATATAAAGTTTTATTTAGTTTTACAAATATTTATATATAGTTATACACATGTAATTTAAAATTAATGTTGTATGTTGTTATACTATTATAAATATAGTTACATGTGGTTATACATATAGTTACACGTATAGTTAAACTTATATTTATACATGTATGTATATATATTTGTTCATATAATTTCATATATTTATACATATAGTTATGTATAGGTATGGATATACTAAAATACATTTTTTATACTAATATATAAAAATGTATATTAAATATATGTTGTTAATTATATATTTAAATATAGGTTATACATTAATAATATAAAATTGTGTATAGTTATATGTTATTATACATATAATATATATAGAGTTATAAAAAATTATATATCATTAACCATTTAGTTTTATATATATTCACATGAGTATTTATATTTAATTATACATAAATATATGGAAAGTTATAAACAAATATATATATTTACATATATGTATAAATAGTTAAACATATAGTTATATTTAATTATATAAAGTTTTACTTAGTTTTAAAAATATTTACATATAGTTATACACATATAATTAAACACATTGTTATATGTTGTTATACATGTAATTATAATTATAGTTACATTTGGTTATACATATAGTTACACGTATAGTTAAATTTATATTTATACATGTAGGTATATATATTTATATAATTTTATATATCTATACATAAAGTTATGTATAGGTATAGATATAATAAAATACATTTTTGAATACTAATATATACAAATGTATATTAAATATAAGTTTTAGATTATATATTTAAATATAGTTATGTATAAAGCTTTTATAGTAATACATATAATAAGATACGATTATTTATAGTTATATGTTATTATACATATAATATATATAGCTATAAATATTTTTATATAGTTAATCATATAGTTATATATAGATATATTCATACAAATAGTTATACAAAAATATAAAAAGTTATAAATAAATATATAGATTTACATATATGTATACATACGTACAAATATAGTTATATTTAATTATATAGTTTTATATAGTTATACAAATATTTATATATAGTTATACACATATAGTTAAATATAATATTGTATGTTATTATACAAGTAAATATAAATATAGTTACATGTGATTATACATATGGTTACACATATTGTTATACCTATATTTATACATTTAGGTATATATATTTATTTATATAATTTTATATATCTATACATATAGTTATGTATAGGACTAGATATAGTAAAATATATTTTAGAATACTAAAATATACAAATGTATATTAAATATAAGTTGTAAATTATATATTTAAATATAGTTATGTATAATGCTTTTATAGTAATACATATAGTCAAAGACATTTATTTATAGTTATATGTTTTTATACCTTTGGGATCCAATGGCAAAAAGGCACAAAATAGAAAATTAACAAGTTCAGCTTACAACAAATCAGAACAACATAAATGCGGTCTTGTATTTCAGGCATGTAATATATAAATATAAATAGAATTTGAATCCCCCTGGAAACAGATGATGCCACCCACATAACAGAACAAAACTCAAGAAAAATAGGCAAAGATTAGATCAACATCCAGATATGTCAACAAAGTTTGCCTCATCCTGCTTATATTGTTTTTTGATTTGCTGGCATTGTAATTGGAAATCCAATCAAGACCCTCATACAGGACCTCGCCAGAGGTATCACCGTTGCTCTAAATCTGCCAATGGCTTTGGAGAAGAGAGTGAAGTCCTAGATTGTTAGTAATTTCAGTTGCATTCATCGCATTGGGAAGATCTTGCTTATTGGCAAACACCAGCAAAACTGCATCTCGAAGCTTTTCCTCGTTATCATCCTATGCAACTCTTCTCTGGCTTCAACTACTCGATCTCTATCATTTCTATCTACTGCAAATATGAGACCTTGGGTATTTTGCAAGTAATCTCTCCAGAAATGGCAAATCTTGTCTTGATCCCCAAAATCACACACAATGAAATTCATGCTTTTTTATTTAATAGTCTCTACATTGAAGAAAATAGTAGGAATTGTGGTGACAATTTCACCAAGATTCAACTTATACAGAATGGTTGTCTTTCCACCAGCATCAAGACCTAGCATCAAAATCCTCATCTCCTTGTTGGCAAACAGCCTGCTGAAAGCTGTGAACATAAATCATATTTCTTCCACTAAATCTAAAATCCTTTGTCGTATGGCAGTAAAGAGATCTAATGAGAGAAAGAAACAGAATCAATAGACCTCAATAGATTGTCACCATATAGAGAGATCAACCTCTATATGTTCTTATACCTATAGTATACATAATTAAAAAAAGAATTATATATCATATATAGAAATATTCATACAAGTAGTATAAGTAGTTATACATAAATATATACAAAGTTATAAATAAATATATAGATTTAATTATATGAATACATATATGTATACATAGATACAAATTTAATTATATTTAATTATATATTGTGTTACTTAGGTATACAAATATTTATATATAGTTATACACATATAGTTATAAATATGTATGTAGTTAAAAGTTATATATAACATTTTTATAGTTATACATATAGTAAACTCCAATTATATATAGTTATATATTATTATACGTACGATATATTTTGTTAAAAATATAGTTATATCGAATTACTCATTTAGTTATAAAATATTATATAGTTAAAAGAATAATTATATATAGTTATTAATATAGTTATAAAAATGGTTTACATAGTTACCAATGTAGTTAAATATAATTATGAATAGTTTTATATTTTTATACAAATATTTATAAATAGTTATCATAAACTATGATAACAACCCACTCTTAAATGCCCAATTGAATTAAACCACTATAGAGAAAGAACTTGTATAAATAATCTTTTCTTTTGGCAAGTTAATATCATATTTAGTGGGAAACCAAAGTCATAGTATATATTAAATATTCTATAATCAAATATCTCATAGAAAAGAAAGATATCATGCCTAGATTGATTTTATGGATTTTACTATTACAATAGTTTGAACTATAGATATTAGATAAAAAATTTACATAAATCAAAATTTAAAATAGCTTATCTAGACTAGAAAAAAAAGATAGAAGAGTTTTTGAAGAAGATATTAGATAGATTTTTTTATTTGAACAAATTATATTATTGAATGAAAATGCAACTCCAAGGTAAGTAGCATTGAATGAACCTTATCATTGCAAGTAGTACTCTCATCAAAATATGAGGCAAAGTGTTATAGATGGGAGATTAGAATATCTTGTAATAATGTCACTTTTTTCTCGTGCTCTCATGAATTGTGGAACATGTTAATAATTATGTGCTCATGTATTTTTTTTCTCAAAAATAATGTTGATATTTACATATACATGCATAAATATATATGTGCATATACACTAACCTACACACACACATTTATACACCCATATATATTATTATACATTATATATCACAATACACATTTTTTTACTTTTATATATATTCATACATGTATCTACATTTTCAAAGTAGTGTGTATATACTTGTATGAATGCATATACTACTAAACACCCACACAAACACACACATATACCTATATAGGTAATGTATTTTTAAAATTAAACATGAAACAATTATATATATATATATGTGTGTGTGTGTGTGTGTGTGATGTAAATTTATTTAAAATTTTATGATTTTGAAAATTTAATTAAAATAAAATATTATATATTGTACACAATTTATAAAATATTGTATATTTTTTATATTTAAAATAAATTTGTGTGTGTGTATATGGGTGGGTGTGTGTGTGTGTGAAGTATATTAATGCATAAAATAAAATTATAATTAACTATATGAGCTTCTATTTTATTCAAATAGTTGTTTTTTTAAAATTTATATTAAAATTACTATCATTATACTCATATAAATAAATGAAAATGACATATTTGTAAATTATGTTGTTGTACAATTATGTTAATAATTAAAATATTGGTCATAAATAGATAATATTGTTTTTGTTTTTTTATATAACTTTTTTATTAAAATATTAATTTAAATGAAAAATTTCTAACTATTATATATTGTTATTAATAAATTTTTAAAAACTTTAATATTCAAACGATTATAATGTAGTGCATATAAATACATGTCTTTAATGTTTTGTAAAAAATCAATTATTTCTTTAATTATGTTCAAACAAAACAGGTTACCATATAAATACATGAATAAATTTTTCTACTAGTTATTTTTTTTATTCAAAATATATAAATGACCTTATAAATATATGAATTTGTTTTTTTAAATAATTATTTTTAATTTTTTTTTAAAATTGAATACACTACCATGTTTTTATTTGTAATTAATAGATGCATTTTAAACATTATTTATTTATAATAAATATGACATATTGCATATTATGAGGTGCAAATTTTATTTGGTAAATAAATTTTATTTTTAATGTTTTATCTTTGTAAATTGAAACTACAGCACATATATATTTTAGAAATTTTTTATAATATTTATTACACAAACATATTTTATTTGTTTTGAAATTCACAACATGAATTCTAACAAATATACATTTTATTAGAAATCAATTTTAGTTAAATGATATTAAGTGAAAGAAAAATACAAACCCTAAACATATTAAATCATAATGATTTATACAAACATATAAAAATACATTAAAAATACATTTAAGGTTGAAACAATTAAATTTTAACATCCTAAAATATATGGAAAAATGCTAAAGATTTATACAATATCAAATATATATATATATGAATGAGATGAATGATATGAATGGATATTAAGTTTATGAAGCATGTAGTTATACATGTTGTAGATGTCATTATATTTAGTTTTTCATGTTATTATATATATTTAGACATATGGCTATGTATAGGTATTGAAGTAGATAAAAACATTTATATATAGTAATATGTTGATATACATATTGTTAAATACATTTATATATAGTTATATATTATTTTGTATAAATCTTTATATATTTATGTTCCTCAAATCAATAAGTGTATTTAAACATAACTATACATGAATATGCATGGGTGATATAATTCAAATTTTGTATATAAATATATTTTACTATATCTATAACTATAAAAATAGTATATTTAAACATAACTATGTATAAATATAATACCATATATCTAATATACATATATATATATATATATATTTGTATGAAATTAATTGATGATAGACACCATGATTTTTTTGTTACATTTTAGAAAGTGACTGCATAAAGGTAGATATAATTGTGTGAAGAAGTGGTTAGATGTAAAAAAAATAAAAGATCACTCTATGTCATTATTTTTGGCCAACAAGAGACTCTAGTTGGCAAAATAAGCTAAATATAAAAATGACATTGGATTAATCATATCTATGCTTGGAAAAATACACCAAGCACTTTGACATGGAGCTCACCTAGTGGCACTTCATCATCACCATATTCCACAGTCTCTCAACATCAACTTCTTCCAAGGTCTCAAATATTCAGTCATGGAATTTGACAAATTCTATGTCAAAGATAATGAGATAGAGGTTAAAACTAATTCGATCTAGCTAGTTTGATTAAAATTGAGTTTGATTTGATATATTTATTCTAGTTTGATTAATAAATATATCATTTTATTTTTGTTTTTTAATGTTTGCTATTATTTTACTCCTAAATAATACATAAAGAAATCTGATTTAAATTTATATGGTGTCGTTTCTCTTGAAATACTACGAAAAAATTATTATAAATCTAAATTTATTTCAACCAACACATGTATAATAAAAAAAATAGTCATATTTAAAGTTGAATCCACTATTCCACACATGTTAAGTAAAGTGAAAATAATGTAAACCTACAATATGATCAAAATAAATAATGAATATTATGTAATGAAGATGTCACATTATTATGGCATAGAAAAAGTTGAGAGAGAGAGAGAGAATGAGGGAGAGAGAGAGGAGAGAGAGTGAGGGAGAGAGAGAGAGAGGAGAGAGTGTGAGGGAGGGAGAGAGAGAGAGAGGGAAGGAGAAAGGTAGAGAGAGAGGGGAGGGAGAGAGAGCGAGCAAGAGAGTGAGATGGAGAGAGCGAGAGAGAGATGGAGAGAGAGTGTGAGAGAGAGATGGAGAGAGAGAGAGAGAGAGAGATTGAGAGAGAGAGAGATGGAGAGAGAGAAAGGGTTGGAGATGGATAGTGAGATGATGAATAGAGAGATGGAGATGGATAGAGAGATGGAGAGAGAGAGATATATATATTGAGAGAGAGAGAGAGAGAGAGATTGAGAGAGAGAGACAGAGATGGAGAGAGAGATGATGAGAGAGAGAGAGAGATTGAAAGAGAGAGAGAGAGAGAGAGAGAGATATATATATATATATATATATATATATATATAGATTGAGAGAGAGAGAGAGATGGAGAGAGAGAGAGAGAGTAATAGGGTAATGCCTATTTATGAAAGAAATGATGCAACTAACTAATGAGTATTTTGTTAAAATTAGTAAGAGATCAGGCTAGACATTTCCTAGTAATGGTTGAACAACAAAAGACTAAAGAATTTATATAAGAAATTATGATAATGGATGAACTAAATCTTGAGGGAAAAAAAATTAACTGATGCTTAGAAAAATAGTTGCATAAATTATAAGCTATATAGTAATGTTTGAATAATTTCCAGCATCCCATTAAAGAAATAGGACATGAGAAGTTTTTTTAGATTAATTCAAGCTAGTGTGATTGTTTCTTAACATACTACTGATGTTGAGAACTTAGTAAAATTTTTTTTATTAGTTATGAATAATAATGAAAAAAATTGACCTTTTCGAAAAATGGCTGAGAATTGAATTCAGATGTTGATATTTATGAAGCAATCATAAATGAGAAATTATTGATATAGCTGTAAAACTAGAGAAAGATAAAATTTTGTAATTATTTAAGAATAATGGCTGAGACAATCCAAGATAGTAAAATATGTGAAGATCAAGTTAGTGAACTAAAGAGATTTAGCACCTTGGACTCCAAGGATAGCTTGCAATGTATGTGAAGGAATGTAATTGTGTGCCAAAGAGAATTATATCTCAAACACCCATAATTTTATAGTTGTGATGCGAGAATTTATATATATTCTAATTTCTCAAAAAAAAAAGTAGAAACACAAGACATAAAGCACTCTTGAAGGAATTCCAAAGATATTTTATTTAACAATCAAAAATAGCATAGAATGTGATCCTTCAATGCTAATTGTAATTTAGATTCACATAACTAATAATCTATTAATAGATATATTAATCAAGAGCAACATAATTTACAATGGATCTAAAACTTGCCTTGTGTTTTAATCAGGTTTTTCAACTAGTGTCAAATTAAAGATCTATGTGAAGCAAAGTAATAATTTATGTTTTCTATTTTTGGAGAAACACAAGGCACAAAACACTCATACAATTTCTTTGAACTAGGAACAACATATTCACTTATATCTAATATTTTTTTGGAGAAAATGAGAGTGGTTCAAAAAAAGATCGAAGACTTCTATATTATTTTTTTCATCTAGAGATGCAAATTACTCATATCACATAGTTATTTAGTATATACTATAAAATAGGAAGGAATTAATTTTTGATATGTTAGACCTAGAATTATATGGGATTGATGTGTATCTAAGAAGGAAATGGTAGTTAAAATAAAATACCAAAGTTGTTTCTTTTTGTTTTTTTTTTATTTTTTATTTGTTTTATTTATTTGTTTGTTTTTTATTTTTTGTTTGTTTTTTAGTTTTTTATTATTTTATTTTTTTTTATTTTTTTATTTTTTTATTTTTTTATTTTTTTATTTTTTTATTTTTTTATTTTTTTATTTTTTTATTTTTTTATTTTTTTATTTTTTTATTTTTTTTATTTTTTTATTTTTTATTTTTTTATTTTTTTATTTTTTTATTTTTTTATTTTTTTATTTTTTTATTTTTTTATTTTTTTATTTTTTTATTTTTTAAATTTTTAATTTTTTTTTTATTTTTTTAAATACAATAGATTGTTATAATCAAAGTTTTAAATTAGTTGAATAATATCATTTATAATATTTATGAAAGATAATACTTTCTTATATCCTCTATGTTACATATAGAAGTTAGAGTTTTATATAAATGAAATAATGAATGACGAACCAATATTATAAATAAATCTTGTAAAATTAAATAATTTGAAACTATTTTGGTGGCAAGAATCTTTGTAAATATATATTTTTGACAAATTATCTATATTCATGATTTATTTATAATTAAATCATAAACAAATATCTTATTCTGAGAATTAATGAATTGTTTGAATAGTTGGATATAATAAAGCATTATGTAAAATAGATTTGTGATCTAATTATCATGAAACAAAAATTAAAGAATCTTATTTTATGAAACACATGTGCCAAAATATAAAAGATATATAAGTGGTTGAGATATTTAATGTCAAAATGGGGGACGTCTACTCCCCATTTTTGTCAAAAAAAGAAGCATTACCTCCTTTTTTTTGTTTTATTATTTTTCTAGCTTAGATCAACATATAATAAAAATTTAGATTTCAAAAGTATATATTTCTTACATCTTTTGCATTCTCCTAATTAATAGTGAATAAGAGAGGAAAAGAGAAGAGCCCATAATATAGGTAAGAATGTGTTGAACAATGTAAATTGTGTTTCATTTAATATATATATATTTGGTCTCTTTCATAAATCTAACAAATAGGAAATCAAGTTATTCTCAACAATTGGTATTGGAGGTTTAGGTTGTGCATTATGATGCACCATTGGGCGAAGTTACTATTGATGATAATAATGAATTTAATAAATAGTTAACATTTTGCAGACAATATCAGCATGTCAAAAGAGGTGTTCTCAATTCTCATACACTGTGTTTTGCAAGAATTGTCTAGAAGATTTCATATTTTGTAGATAATAATGACTGCATATGAAGGAAAAGTGAAAATAAAAAAAAATCTATGGAACAAAATTTGGATTCTAGAAAACATAGATGGAGGATTATATATACTAGAAAAATCTATATCTCCTTTTGAAAAAGATGATAGAGTCAATAAAGAAAGAAGAGCACATACTAACAGTTGAATTCATCTAAAATATGATATCGTACCAACTTACGTTCAATATAAAAAATGAGAAGAGCATAGTAAGGATTACGAAGGCTCTTGCTAGTATATTCGAAAAACTAATTGATGCTAAAAAAGTGCACATGATGAGGTGTTTTTTCAATTTGAAGTTGATAGAAAGCACATCAGTGACCCAACAACTCAATGAAGTCAATACAATCATAATCAATTTAAGTTCGTTTGGTATCGAAGTCAATGGTGAAGTATGTTTATTGATATTTCTGTGTTCTCTATCAAAAATTAACATATTTCAATTATAGTTGTGCATAGTTCATCAAGAACTAATAAATTGAAATTCAATGATGTTTATGATCTCTCAGCAAGGAGATTCAATAGAGATAGACAAGTGAAACATAAACCTCTTTAGAAGTATATACAAAGTTAATTAAAAAAAATTCAACCAAGAGAAAGTGTCAAAGAAAATCAAAAAACAAGAGGTCTAAATCTAAGAAACATTGTAATTATAATAGCTCAAAGACCATTAAGTATTGAAATTATTGAGAGACAAGACACTACAAATATCAATGCAAGTGTTAGTTATTTTATAGCATGGTAAAATGTATCACAAGTATATGAGTTTAACAAGTAATAAAGTTAACTCTATGAATCTGGATTATCATTTCATAGATATTGATTATTTGGATTAATTATCAAAGTTTCTTCATTATCTAAGATTACAATAAGTAAATAGTTTCTAGTGTTTACTCAAGTAAACAATTCTATGGTTAGCATACAATAAGTAAACAATATCAAGTCCATGGGTATATAAATTATGAGTTAATAGCTATTGCGGTGATAAAATATGTGACATCTACTCACACATATTGGTCGAACTTCTCAAACCCACCAAAAAGTCATCGACATCAATTCATGTAGGAAATAATGTATGTCAGATGAGCTGGATATCTTATATATTTTAATCTACTATGAATCATATTGATAGTCAATGCTAGGGTATTTATAAGAGAGCCTATGCGGCATTTAATTATACAGAGTAATTAAAGTATAGTCAAATATATACCTATATTTAAATGTCTTGTAAATTAGTATCAGTATACATAAAGTCTATAACATTTTTATTTGAACTAATTGAATAGCAGTCAATAAATGTTTATAGATATTAATTTGACATTAACATATATTAATGTGACAACTTTAAATTTACATATAACAAATTATTGCTTAATACGAATATGTTTATGTTGCGTCGGTGTCGAGAGGATGATGTAGGACTGCAGAGGAGTTGCATCGCTTATTCTTCGAAAATGTCGAGAGAAAGATGGCGGAGCTAGTTTCGACAAAATAAACATTAAATAACAAATATTATATATTTCCAAAATATTTATATTTTTAATTATAAAAACATTAAATAAATAATATAATATATATATAAAATACAAAAAGACTCATTTATTTTATGAACTATCAAAATTTTTTGAACTAAATTAATGTGCGTGTAGCAAGGTACAAATTAAAAATATACACCTTGCAATTTTTTATTATAATATTAATTAAACAATAAATATATAAACAATTTAAAAAATATATGTTTAGCCTTATAAAAAAAATATCAAATAGCTACAAAATTAACAAACTTCATATAATAAGACATACATGAAAATATGATTTATCTTATAGCCACTCTCCTAAGAGTTATAAAATACTCTTAATGTTAAAAAATATATAAAAATTAATATTATATGTCTATAAATTTATAAGAATTCATCATATTAATTTTTATGAAGATAATATGTAATAATTTTAAAGGCATAAAATTTCATATTATTTGATATCATTTATAATTTTTAAAAATTAAAAAAATACTTAAAGTGATAAGATAATTAAAAAAAGTTATTATAATTATTTTAATAAATATTTTATGTTAAAAGCTAATAGAAAAAATATTACTCAATTGTTTAATTCTTATAAATTTTAGTAGGGTCAAATATCTATGTATTTATTTTTAAATATTAAGTTATTTTCTTTTAACTTTAATTAAAAAATTTATATTTATATTATATTTCAAAATTTTTAAATTTTGTATTAATTATTTTTTTTATAAGTTTCCTATTATCATAAATTTTTTTATACTAATAATCATATTAATATTTACCAGTTTATTCATCAATTCATATATTTTTGAAAATAATTTATATTTTATCCTACAATGAATTAATTTACATTTATATTTGTAAAAATTGTAATGTATGTTAATTTAATTTTTTAATATAATGAAATAAATTATTATACTTATTGAATTAATTATTTAATATAACTTTAATAAAAAATTTTTAAGTTTCTTAATTAAAAATTTTAGAAAAATTTTTTGTATAATTTTTTAAAAATTTAATACATCATAAAAATAGATATTTTAGTTCTTATTAATATAATTTTTTTTGTATTTTAAAATTTTTTAAATTATTTATTTATAATATCTTTTTTTATGATTTTATGAGGAGAATGTAACTCTAAAGGATCGCTCATCTATAGATATTTAACATACATCTAATAAACATAATTAAATAAAATATTAAAACTAAAATAAATTAAAAAAAATAAATAATTAAATATTGCCTAGGGAAATTCCGTCACTATGTTTGGGATTTAATTACCTATGAAAGATAGAATAAAGGATAATTATATAATTTTATAGATAGATAAATAGATAGGAAATTGATAGATATACAGATATATAAATATAATGATAGATAGATAAATAGACTAAAAGATAGAAACATAGATAGAGAGATTGATTGACAAATATACAAGTATATATACATATACAATAGATAGAGAGATAGATAGATAAATAAATAGATACCTAGATTTATAGATTGATAGACATATAGATAGATTTACCTGATAGACTAATAGATAGAATGATAATTAGATAATTAAATAGATAGATAGATCTAAAGATAGTTAAACAGATTGAAAAATAGATAGGAAGATAGTAATAAAATAAGTTAGAAATATAATCATTTAGACAAATATATTGATAGATAGATAAAAACAAAGACAAATAGATAGATAAACAGATAGATATATAGCAGATTGATAGATAAAAAAAATATATAGTTAGATAGATATATAGATAGATAGATAAAAAGATATATAGACAAATAGAAAATAACTAGAAAGATAGATAGACAAATAGATAGATAGATAGATATACACATAGAGGGATAAAGAGATATACATATAGAAAGATAGATTGTTAACAAGATAGTCAAATAGATAGATAGATAGATAGACAGATAGACAGACAGACAGATAGATAGATAAAAAGACATATAGATAAATTTATATATATACAAATAGTTAGATAGATAGGTAGACAAATAGAAATATATACAGATAAAAATATAGACAAATAGACAGATAAATATATAAATAGATAGATAGATAAATAGATAGACAGGTAGATATAAATAGATAGATAGAAACATAGATAGATAGACTATTAGACAAATATAGATATAGATAGATAGATTAACTAATAGATAGATAGACAGATAAACAAATAGGTGGATAGACAAAAAGACAAAAATAGAAAAAGACAAATAGATAGAAATATATATAGATAAATAAACAATTAGATAGATAGACAGATATATAGATAGATATATAGATAAATTGATAGAAATATAGATAGACAAATAGATAGATCAACAAAAAGATAGATTGATAGATAGACATATATATAGATCGATATATAAATATATAGACAGATAAATAGATAAATAGAAAGAGATAGAGATGGATATATATAAATATATAAGATTGACAGTTCGATATATGGAGATATAAACATATAGACAGATAGACAAATAGATAGACAAATAGACGTATATAAAGATAGATAGATAAATAGATAGATAGATTAAAAAATAAATAGATAGATAGAAAGATAAATAGATAAGCAAATAGACATTTAGTAAGTTAGATAGATAAATAATACATAGATATATTGATAGATAAAAAATATACAAATAGATAAATAGATACATAGATAAATAGGTAGATAGACAAATAGATAGATAGGGTGATTGATTGACAAAAAGATAGATATACAGATAAATAAATTGATAGATAGATAGACAAATATATAGAGAGAAACATAGATATATAGATAGATAAATAGATAGAAAGATAGTCAGATAGACAAATCAATATATAGATAGATAGAAATGCAGATAAATAATTAGATAGATAGAAAGATAGATAGATAGATACAAAGAAAGACAAATAAATAGATAGACATATAGATAGATAGATTGAAAAATCATCAAAAACTCATATAAATAGATAGATAAATAAATAGATAGATAGATTGACAAATTTATAGATAGATAGATAAATAGATTGGTAGATAGATAGATAGATAGATAAATAGATAAACAAATATATAGATTGAAAAATAGAAATAGAGACAGATACATAGAAACCTAGATATATAGAAAGATAGTTAGATAGAAAGATATATTGATAGATATATTGATAGATATAATGATAGATAGAATTATTGATAAATTGTCTGATAGACATGTAGATAGATAGATAGATAGATATACAAATAAATAGAAAGATAAATAGACAAATTGATAGATAGAAAGATAGATGAGTAGACAGATAAACAAATAGCTAATTAGATAAACAGATTGATTTATCGATAGAAAGATAGATTGATAGATCCATAGACTAATAGACTTATATACTAAAAGATAGAGAGAGAGATATATATAGATAGAAAGATAGATAGTCAAATAGAATGAAAAACAAATAGATAGAAAAATAGATAGAGACCTAGTGAAATAGATAGATTGACATCTATACATAAAGGCAAATAGATAGAAAGACTGATAGTATAATATATGAATAGATAGATAGATAGAAAAACAAAAACAAAGATATATTGATAGACAAATTGGTAGATAGACAGATAGATATATAGAAAGATACAAAAATAGAAAGACAAATAGACAAATAGACAGATAGACTAATATACTAATAAATACATATACAAATAGACAAGTAGACAAAAAGATAAATATAAATATAAATATATACAAAGATAGTCAAATAGATAGATAGGGAGATAGAAAGATAGATAGATATGTAGATATATATACACATAGATATAGCCATAGTGAAACATAGACATATATACACATAGACATAGACAGATAGATAGATACAAAAATATACATACTGATAGATAGACAAAAAGGCATATATGTAGAAAGACATATATACATATAAAAAGTTAGATAAATATATAGATAAACAAATAGATAGATCAAAAGATAGAAATATAGATATACAGACAAATAAACTGATAGATAGATAAATAGACAAATAGACAAATAGATAGATAGCAAGAAATATAGTTAGACAGATAGATAAATAGATAGATATATATACTTATATAGATTGAAAATTTATAGATAGACAGATTCATAGGTAGATAGATAGATAGAAAGATAGATTAACAAGTAGATAGAGGACAAATAGATAGATACATAGAAAGATAAAAGTTAGATAGATAGACAGATAGACAGATAGTCATATAGGTTGATAAACAAATTGATAGATAAGTAGATAAGAAGATAGATAGATAGATAGTTAGATATATACATAGATAGAAAGATAGAAAGATAGATAGATAGACAGACACATAGATAGATAGATAGATATACATATAGTTAGATAGATAGATCAATAAATATGAAGATAGCTAGATAAACAAATATACATATAAACATATAGATAGTTATACATAGTCTGATAGAAAGAAAGAAAGATAGATAGATAGATAGCTAGATAGATAAATAAGCAACTAGGTAGATAGATAAATAGATAGACATATAGATAGATAGTTAGATAGATAGATAGATAGATAGATAAATAGATAGATAGCTAGCTAGACAAATATATAGATAGAAAGATTTGTATATAGATAGACAGATAGATAGATACTGAGAAGAAAGATTAATAATTAGATAGATAGAGAGATATCCAAATAGATAGAAAGATAATCAAATAGTTAAAAGATAGATTGATAGATAGTTATATAGATAGATAAATAAATAGATAGAAATATAGATAGATAGATATATATATATATATACAGATAGATTGAAAGATAGATAAAAACATAGATAAATAGATAGACAAATAGAATGATAGATAGATACTTAAATATAAAGATATACTGATACAAATAGAAAGATACATAGATAAAGAGATAGACAGATAAATACATAAATAGATAGATAGATATATAAATAGATAGATAGATAGATATATAAATAGATAGATAGAAAGATAGTTAGATAGACAGACACATATATAGATAGACTATTAGACAGATATATAGATAAATAGATATATATATATATATATATATATAGATTAACTATTAGATAGATAGATAAATATAGAAATAGATGAGTAGACAAAAAACAAAAACACAAAAAGACAAATAGAGAAAAATATAGATAGATAAATAGACACTTAGACAAATATAGAAATATATAGATAGATAGATAGATAAATAGATAGATATACAGATAGAAAAATAGATAGATTATCAAAAAGATAGATAGATAGATAGAGATATAGATAGATAGATATATATATACACAGACACACACACATATAATTTAAAAAATTGAAAGAGAGAGAGAGATAGATAGACAAATAGACATCTAAATTGATAGACAAATAGATATATAGATAGATAGATAAAGAAATAGATAGATAGACAGATTGATAGAAAGATAGATATATATATAGATAGATAGATAGATATATCAATAGATATATCCACAGATAGATAGATAGATAGATAGACATATAGATAGATAGACAAACATATAGATAGATAGATAAACAAATAGACATTTGTAAGTTTGATAGATAAATAAATAGACAGATAGATTGATTAACACATGGACAAATAGACAAATAGACAAATAGAAAAATAGATAAATAGATACATAGATAAATAGGTAGATAGACAAATAAATAGATAGGTTGATTGATTAACAAAAAGATAGATGGACAGAGAGATAAATTGACAGATATATAGATACATAGATAGATTAATATATAGATTAATATATAGAAAGATACATAGATATATAGATAGACAAATAAATAGAAATACATATAATCCGATAGATAAACCAATAGATAGACAGATAGATAGAAAGGTAGATAAATACATAGGTAGATAGAAAGATAGATAAATAGATAACTATAGAGATAACATATAGATACATAGAACTTTTTAAGATATAGAAATATAGACACAGAGACACATATACACATAAACACATAGACACATAGACATAGAGAGATATAAAGATATAAAGAGATACAGATATATAGATAGAAAAATAGACATATATGTAGAATGACATATAGGCATATAGAGATATAGATAAATATATAGATAAACAAATAGATAGATTAAAAGATAGAAATATAGATATACAAACAAATAGACTGATAGATAGATATATAGACAAATAGATAGATAGTAAGATATACAAATAGACAGATATATATATATATATATATATATATATATATATATATATATATAAACAAATATATAGATAGACAGATATATAGGTAGATAGAGAGAGAGAAAGAGATAGACAAGTAGACAGATAGATAAATAGATAGATACATAGAAATATAAATAGTTAGATAGGTAGACAAATAGTCAAATAGTCAAATAGTTTGAGAGACAAATAGATAGATAAGCATATTGGAAAATAAGTAGATAAATAGATAGATATATAGACAGATAGACAAATAGATAGATAGATATACTGATAGTTAGATTGATTGATGATAGATATGAAGATAGGCATATAGTCAGATATATAGATATACATATAGACATATAAATAGATAAATAGATAATTAGATAAAGAGATAGAGAAATAAATAGATAACAAATTGGTAGATAGACAAATAGACATATAGACAGATATATAGTTACTTAGATAGACAGATAGATAGATTGTTAGATAGACAGATAGATAAATAGACAAATATATAGATAAAAAGATAGGTATATAGATAGATAAACAGATACATAGATAAAAAGATTAACAATTAGACAGACAGAAAGATAACCTGATAGATAGAAAAACAATTAGATTGTTAAAGAGATAGATTGATAGATATACAGATATACAGAGAGTCATTTAAACATATATATTGATAGACACTTAGACAAATTGATAGATAGATAGATATATAAATAGGTAGATAGTTAACTAAATAGACAGATAGATATATAGACAGATACATTGACTAATATATGGACATATAAAAATTAAATGAATAGACATATAGACCGATAGATATATAGATATAAAGTTATATATACTGATAAATTGATATATAGATAGATAGACATTTAGATATATACATAAATAGCTAATATACTAATAGATAAATAAATAGATAGATAAATATATAGATATATTATTAAATAGATAGATAGATAAATCGATAGATATATAAATAGACATATAGATAGAGAGTGAGATAGGCATTTAGATCGATAGACTAATAACAATATAGCCATAGAGATAAATAGATAGATAGATATATACAAATAAATAGACAGATATATAGATAGATAGATAGACAGATAAATAGATAGTTAGATAGTTAGATAGAATGATAGATAAACAGATAGACAGATCGACAAATAGAAAGCTAGATAGATAGACAAATAGAAAGTGAGATTTATAGTTAGAAAGACAAATACACAAATATATATAGATAAGTATATATACTAATAAATAGATAGATATATAGATAGACAAACAAATATATAAATAGATAAACAAATAGAAAGATAGACAAATACTCATATAGAAAGATATACTGATACATATATATAGATATACTAATATATAGATAGATAGATAGATACAAAAATAAAAATAAAGATATATAGATTGACAAATATATAAAGAAGCAAAGAGATAGATAAGTAGATAGTTAAATCAATAGATAGATAGATAGATATATAGATAGGCATATAGATAGATTGACTGATAGTCTCATAGACAAAAAAACATAATAGACATTTAAAGAGTTTGATAGATAGAAACATAGAAATATGGACATATAGATAGATAAATAAAATGTTAGATAAATAGATAAACATATAGAAAGAAAGAAAGATAGATAGATAGATAGACAACTAGACAAATTTTGTTAGATAGATAGACAGATAGATAAATAGATAGATACAAAGAGAGATAGAGAGAGAGAGAGAGAGAGAGAGAGAGAAAAGTAGATTGATTGATAGATAAATAGATAGATAGAGAGAGAGAGAGATATATATATATATATATATATATATATATATATATATATATTGACAGATAGATAAATAGACAAATAAACAGATAGATAGATTGACAAATAGATAGATATACATATAAACATATATACAAATATACAAATAGATAGATTGATAGATAGAGATATATATATGTATATAGATATATAGATATATAGATAATGACAATGGGAAAAAGTTGAAAAACGGTTCTTTTTTTCAAAAAATGCTCTCAATTTCTAGAGAGAGAAATCACATTTTCTAGAGAGAGAAAATCTCCATTGTTGCTCAAAACAAGCTCCATTCAAGCTTGAAATGGAACAAACTGACTTATCAATGAATAATAAGTCATTTGCTTCTATTTTAAAGGGGACTGCACTGGTTTCACGTTCTCACGGGAACAAAAATGGACATCCTGTGCTCATCTTTTCAACCGAAGAAACGAAAAGGCTCATGGAACCGTTTGAACACACGCTCATCGGGAAGTTTTCCCACTGCAGACCTCGCGCGAGTGAAGTCCAAAAATTTATCGCCTCTTTGAAGCTCAATGGTAAGGTAAAATTTGCAGACTTCGATGCTAAACACGTCGTGCTGCAATGCTCTCTGCTAGAAGACTATTATCGTCTATGGCAGAGAGGTTTATGGCAGGTAGATGGATTCCTTATGCCAGTTTTGAAGTGGACAAAGAATTTCTTTCCACTGGAAGAAACGCCCATAGTTCCGGTATGGTTTACATTACCGTATCTTCCTTTATATTTATTCAGTGCACATTCTCTCTTTGCTATATCGTCGTGCTTGGGAAAACCTATGCTACGGAATGAGGCCACTGTCGCCATGTCCAGGCCGAATAAAGCTCGAGTATGCGTCGAGTATAACCTCTTGTCTCAGCCACCCAGTAAGATATGGATATGCAGTGGGGATGGAGAAGAGGCCGATGGGTTTTGGCAAATGGTCATTCCCAAAAGCATGCCATCCTACTGTTCTGGCTGTAAGAGGCTCGGGCATGACACAACTCAATGCAAAGTGGGAGCAGAGGTGAAGGAGTAGGCTTCTCGGCTGGAAGATAGAGGCAGGAAGATCACCAAATGGATTAGAAAGAAGGATGAAACCATTTACAGAAATTTACATGAAGAAGATAATAAATGCCCGAATAGTCTAGAAAAATTGGAGGATAATGGTAGGAAAGATAAAATTATGTATAAAGAGGATAACACTGCTGAAAAATAGGATGAAGAAATAAGTATAGAGGAAGGGGGGAATGGAGATGCAAATGATGGATGGAAGGAGGTAAAACATAGGAGGAAGCATGGTAGAAAAACTAAAACTAGAATAGTTTTAAAAGAGAAACTTGAGAATTATAACTGGATAAATGATGATCTTCTGGATTTTCCAGAAGATGAATCAATTATCTTCAGCTCTCCCTCAATAAATAAGGATGAAGAATCACAAGAGGAGAATCTCGAAAAAGCTAAGGATGACTTATCAATATACAACAAAGATTGGGAAAAGCTTTCGAGAAATCAAGCTATGGAGGCCATTAAACAAATGGCTATGGAACTAGGGAAACAAGTTAAATATAATGAGATAAGGCAATAAATATTTAATACTCCTAAAACCCAAAGGAATATGAAGAAATATGCTAATATGGCCTATGATTCGAAGTGTAGAACTAGAGCTCAAGCTAAACTAGGTTTTAATGGATAGATGTCTATACTGGAATATTAGGGGGGTCGCTAATAACCCCACGATAAACAGGTTAAAACAATTAATTAAAATATTTAAGATATCCTTAGTTGTTATTGCTGAACCAATGGTACAACAAGATCAATTAACTAAATATAGTGAAACTTTAGGGTTTAAAAATGCGCATGCGAATCTAAATAGTAAGCTCTGGATCATGTGGCATAATAAGCTGGAAATTGAAATATTAAAAGATACAGAACAAATAGTTCATTTTAAATTAAACAAGCATACAGATCAAATAATCTCGGTAGTTTATGCTAAAAATGATAAAAAATCTAGGTTAACTTTATGGGAGGAAATGAAAGACATTGCAAAAAGAGACTCCCCTTGGATTATAGGAGGAGATTTCAATGTAGTTAGAAGTCCTTGTGAGAAGAAAGGAGGAAAATTACCAGACACGATAGCTATGTCTCAATTTAATGATACAATAGCTTCTACCAATTTAATGGATATAGATTTCATAGGTTCAAGATACACCTTGTGTAAAAACTGGCGGAAGAGAGGAGTAATCTGGGCAAGGCTAGACAGGGTCATGTGTAATTCCAAATGGGTAACCTCTCAAGGAATTACTGGGCTGAGACACTTAAACAGAACCTGTTCTGATCATAGCCCATTGCTAATTACAATACATAAGAGCCAGATAGTCGCACCTAATTTTAAATTCCAAAACATGTGGGTTAGGCATGCAAGTTTCGAAGGAATTGTGAAAGAGTCCTGGCGAGAATCAGCTCTGGGAAAACCAATGCAAGCCCTTGTGGTCAAGCTCTTAAGATTTAAAAAAAGTTTAAAAATATAGAATAAATAGGTCTTTGGTAATATTAATCAAGAAATTAAAAAAGCAGAGGAAGAAGTAGCTAAGTTGGAACAGGATTTTGATAGCACAAATAATAAAAATACTAGGGAAGAACTAAGTAAAGCTAAAGGAGAGTTGAGATTGAAACTACACATGGAAGAAATTTATTGGAAGCAGCGTTCAAAAATTAAATGGTTAAAAGACGGAGAAAGAAACACTAAATTCTTTCATAATATGTGTAAAATCAAATCTCAAAAAAACAAAATTAAAGGTATAAAAAATGAAGAGGGAATATGGGTGGAAGAAGAAAAGCAAATAGGTACTCTCTTTGAAGAATTTTTTAAAAAGCAATTATGCAGTCAGTCACAGTGAGTAGGAAACTCACTAATGACAGAGATCAGTGCAATCATCATGGAAAAACAAAATCAAATTATGGAAATGATTCGAGAAGAACTTGAGGTTAAAGAGGCAGTATCCAGCCTAGAAAAAGATAGTGCAGAAGGGCTAGATGGTTGGAATAACTTTTTCTTCTAATCAAACTGGCATATTGTTAAAGATGAGCTAGTCCCTGCAATTGCTAGCTTCTTTGTAGGGGAGGAAATACCGAAATATTGAGCAAAATCATATATAGTATTAATCCCTAAAAAAGAAATGCCATAGAAATGCGAGGATTTTAGACCTATACGTCTATGTAATTCTATTTACAAGATATTAGCGAAAATTCTGCAGAATAGATTAAGCTCCATATTACCTTCTATAATATCTCAGGAGCAAACGGGGTTTGTTAAAAACAGATTAATGATAGAAAATATTAGATTGACATCTGAAATGATGAAAGAGATAACAAGTAAAACTAGAGGAGAGAATTTAGTAGTAAAACTAGACTTGTCCAAAGCGTTCGATAGGGTCGAATGGGATACTCTATGTTTTGCTATGAGAAAGTTTGGTTTTTCCGAGCTAATCATAGATCTAATATATAGAAGTATTTCTAGTATATGGGTAAGAATAATTGTAAACGGAAAGATAGGTGAAGAATTTAAACCAAGTAAAAGTTTAAGACAAGGAGATCCTTTGTCTCCTCTCCTTTTCGATATATATCTAGAACTATTAATTCGAAATCTGAATAAAAGAATATCAGAATGTAAAATAATACCTTTCAGGCAACCAAAAAATACACCTAGAATAGGATGCTTAGCTTACGCAGATGACTTTATAACATTCACGAATGCAAGTAAAAAATCAATAATAAACTTTATGGACCTGCTTCAAATATTTGAAAATGAAACAGGCCAAGTCGTAAATAAGAACAAATGTCAGTTTATGGTATCTAAAAATACTAAAGATAAAGTAGTAAACAAAATCAAGAGTATTACAGGTTTTTCAGAAATTAAAGGAGCCTTAATATATCTAGGATGCCCAATATTTGACGGAAGACTTAAAGAAAAATACCTAATTTTCCTTCAGGATAAACTAAGAAAAAAAATTGCAGGTTGGAAAGAACAGCTGTTGGGTTTTGGAGAGAGAATCACATTAATTTCTCATGTACTACAAAGTACATTGGTGCACATATTATTAGTTATACACCCTCCTAAAAATTTCACTAAAAAACTTGAATCAGAAATGGCTAACTTTTTATGGGGTAAAAGAGATGAGAAAAACAAATGACACTGGAAAAACTAGGAAGACATCTATTACCCTAAAGCAGAAGCAGGTTTAGGTATAATGAACTTACAGGACTTGGCCAAGGCCTGGGATTGTAAGGGCTGGTGGAGACTTAAAGAAAGTGATAATCTCTGGGATAGATTCATGCGTGCTAAATATCTAGATCATAAACATAGGAGCCCAAAGAAAGCTTCGAATAACTGGAAAGCAATGGAAAAACAAAAGGAGTTAGTAGACACGCATTCTATACTAAAACAGTGTGGTTGGAAATGGACTCTAACCCCACAAGGAAACTTCACCTTAAAGTTAGTAAAGTAATTGGTTAGCAACAAAAAACCTGCCCAAATGATATTCAAGTGGGTTTGGCAAGATAATGTCCCTCAGAAAATGTGCTCTCTTACATGGAAGGCTCTTGTTAATGCCTTACCGGTAGACACGAATGTACAAAGAAAATGTATAAAATTGGCATCAAGATGCGAATGCTACTCTGAAGCTGTGGAATCAATGGATCACTTATTCTCTAAAGGTATAATTACAGTCGAAGTCTGGAAAGAGCTAGAAGAAGCAAATCAATTAAGCAAAAAAAAGGATGGATTAATAGACAGACTTAAAAAATGGGGAATTAAACCTTCAAAAAATCCCACTAGAACTTGGCTTAACCAAAAACTACCACATGTAATAATCTGGTGTTTATGGAAAGCCAGAAATAAAAGTAGATTTGAAAACATAAGGATGAATTCAACAGAAATAATAAAAGATATTAGAAAAGAGATAAGCAATATATCGATTATAAAACCTATTAGAATAGAAAAAGAGAAGTCAGATAAGATGGATGATCGGACATGGGACCTTACGTTTAAAATTAATAAACAACAATGGGCCAAAAGAATAAGCTGGAATATCCCCCCTGTAGGAAAGCTCTCTCTTAATACAGATGGTAGCTTCAATAGGGATACCGAAATTGCAGGGGGGGAGGTGTAATAAGAAACTCGAAAGGGAGAGTAATGAAAGCTTTTACTCTCTCTAGCATAGCCTCTTCAGCTCTCGAATCAGAAATAAAAGCCTTGAAAACTAGATTAGATATATGTAAAATATTAGAATTTAAAAACATTCAAATTCAGGTGGATTCGAAATTACTAGTAGATACAGTCATCAATAGAAGAATTCTCTGGAGGTATGAGGAGGATTTAGAAGAAATTATAAATCTTATTATTGAATTAAAAGCTTCATTAATACACATTTACAGGGAGGCAAACACACTAGCAGATAACCTAGCCATAATAGGTTCGTCCAGAGGAGAAATAGAATATGATGAGAACTCCTTGCCGCTTAAATTAAAAGGAGTAGCTCGACTAGACAAATTATCCTTCCCTTATGTAAGATTAAATCATAGTAAATAGGAAGCAACTTAAAATATTGAGAAAATGAAAATATAACTGGACAGCCAACTCTGTAGGGGAATTTCTGTCTCTACAAACCCTCGCCTTGCAAGGATCAAATAAGGGAAAGGTAAGTTGGAAATTTCTTTTTTCTTTCTTTTTTCTTTTTTCTGGGTTTGCTGGTTTTTTATTTTGCAGGATAGTCCTTTAAGGGTCATCAATTTTCTATTTTAAAACCAGATTGTAATTCATAAGAGTATGTATTGTGTATTGTTAAGTCATGTGTTATGGATCCTAATATATATAAAGGCATGAGTGCGGAAATAAAGAGAGAGAGAGGAAGTATGTTTTTTCTGCAAGAAATGTGGTAAGTTTTAAACAAAAAAAGATATGAGAGATAAGTGTCAAGGTTAGGTATTCGGGAAGGTTAAAGATGATGATAGGAGGATTGGAAAAAGCTTCGAGAAGGAAAGTTTAAAGCTTTACAAATAGAGATAAAGGTCATGGACAAATGAGGAATTAAGGGCTGGAAAAAATACTTCAGCATGGTTCAATGGTTAAAAGGAAAATAGGATATATCTTGTTATCTTGCAGGTAAATAATGTATACAAAGTAGATGGAGTGAGGAATCCAACCAAGAGGAAAGATGATTCATCTCCAGGAGTGCTAAGGAAATTAAAGGCTGAAGCATCCCGAGAAAGCTAAGCCCATATAGAAGTCTTTTAATATAGTTTCTATAAAAACTAGTGTTTATTTAGTACTAGGAATATTGCCATTTTAACTAGTCTTTAGAAATGGGGCATGGATGTAAGAGGGAAAAGGGTAGAAGTAGCTTGTACAAATTGTATTCCTCCGCCAAAAGAGAGGGTTATAAATTAATAAACAAACTTTTTTTAAAAAAAAATATAGATATATAGATAGATTGATATATATATTTATTTATTTATTTTCAGTTAGATATATAGATAGTAGTTAGAAAGAAAGATAGATAGATATATTGAATGATAGATAGATAGATAAATTTACAGATAGACGAATATGCAAAATTACAAAAAGACAAATAGATAGATATAGATATAGATAAATAGACACTTAGATAGATAGACAAATATACTGAAAGACAGATAGACAAATAGATAGATAGATAAAAGAATAGATAAATGGATAGATATATAGATAGAAAAATTGATAGATTAACAAATAGATAGATTGATAGATTGATAGTTATTTAGATTGATAGATAGATAGATCGATAGTCAGACAAATAGATTGATAGACAAAAAGAAAGATAAAGAGTGAGATAGCTAGATTTATCGATAGATAGATTGACACATAGATTGATATAGAGCTAGACATACCAAAAAATAGACACAAAGATAGATATACAAATAGACATATAAAATCATAGATAGATTGGAAGATAGACAAAGAAATATACAGATAGACAAATAAATCGATAAATAGTTAGATATATAGACAAATAGAAAATTGAAAGAAAGATAGATAAAAAAATAGATAGATAGAATTATAAACTGATTGATTTATAGACCAATAGATGGTTGGATAGTTAGACAGATAAATAGATACAAAAGGATAGTAAGACAGGTAGGTATATAAAAAGATAAATAGATAGATATATAGATAGATAGATTGATTGATTAACAGATATACTGATAGATTGATAGATAGAAAGATAGTTAGATAGTAAGATAGATAGACATATATAAAGAAAGATAGATACATAGATAGATATATTAAAAAATAGACATAAATAAATAGATAGATATATAGATAGACATATAGATAAATGGATAGATAGATAGATATTGAGATAAACATATAGATATATAGATAGATAAACATATAGATAGATAGATTGATAGACAAATAGTCAAATGGACAAATAGATAGATAGACAGATAGATAGTCAAAAAGATTAATAGATAAATAGTCAAATAGATAGATAGATATATATATATATATATAGACATATAGAAAGATAGAAATATAGACAACCAGATAGATAGACAGACAGATTGATTGATTGATATATAAATAGATAGATAGATAAGAAAATATAGATAGGTAGATAGGCAGATAAATAGATAGATTCAAAGATAGAAATATAGATAAACAAATAGATAGATAAATAGACTGATAGAAAGATAGATAGATAGATAGATAGATAGACAGATAGATAGAAAAATACAAAAAAATAGAGAGATAGACAGAGAGAAAGATTGATAGATATACACATATAGACATTAATAAATAGATATATAGACCAATATACAATTAGAATAATAGATCAACTAATAGGCAGTTAAATATTTTGATAGATAGACACAAAGATAAATAGATAGATAGACTATTAAAAAAATTTTTAGATAGATATGTAGACACACACACACACACACACACACACACACACACACACACACATATATATATATATATATATATATATATATATGTATATATATATTGAAATATGATTGATAGATAGGAAAAAATACAGATAGACATATAGTTAGATAGAAAGATATTCAAATAGATAAATATATAGATAGATAAACATATAGACAGATAGACAGATAGTGAAATAGATAGATTGATAGATAGATTGATAGAAAACTGATTGATAGATCAATAAATAGATAGATAGATAGATTGTTTAATTGATAGATATACAAATAGACAGATAGAAAAAAAGATTGATAGATATAAATATAAATATATATATAATTATTGGACAATTATGCTCCCATAGTTATGATTTTAAGATACATAAGACAACAAAAAAATAACACAACAGAACAATATATATCCAATCTACAATCCAACATGGTAGAATCAAAAAAATGAGAAAACACAAAACCAGAAATAATGTGGTTTGCTAGTTGCTCAGTATGACTAGCTACATCTACCAAAAAAAACTTATGAATTACAGATTAAACCAAAATTATCTTATAGTATGTGCAGCACAGAGAAAATCATGATAAATCGCACAAAGAGAGAGAGAGAGAGAGAGAGAGAGAGAGAGAAGATGAATAGTTTCGGATCGGAAAAAACATCAACCCAAAATTAAAAATATAAAAACATTTATAATAAAAACTTTCGGTTCAATCCGATAAAACTAGCTACATCCACTATTATTGTGCTACTGCTAAATCCCCGGCGTCTTAATATTTCATTTCCTGCACTAACATGAAAATATTAAAATATAAACATTTGGTTATATAAATAGATTATCAAAAACAAATTATATATAAAGCATATATATATATATAGTTAAAAAGATAGATAGTTAGTTAGACATATTGACAGATATATAGATAGACAAATAGATAAAACAGAATATAGAGAAATAGATTAAAATAACGATAGATAAATAGACACTTAGATAGATAGACTAATATATATATATATATATATATATATATATATGTACAAATATAAAGAAATTTAGATAGACAAACATATAAATAGATAGAAAGATAGACTAATAGACGAATAGGCAAAAAAGTTTGTTAATTTGTTAGATTGGTAGATAAATAGACAGATAGAAAGATATACATATAGATTGTTAGTTAGAGAATTAGGTAGATAAAAAATAAATATATAGTTAGATTCACAGATTGATAGATTGATATATAGCCAAATAGATACATAGATAGATAGAAAAATAAACAAATAGAAAGTTAGATATATAGATAAATATATAGATAGAAAGGTATATAGATATATATATATATATATATATATTTAAATAATGAGATAGACATAAAGATTATTAGACAAATAGATTTATAAACATATAGATAGATAGATAGATGGATGGATAGACAGATAGACTTATACATTAATATACTTTTAGATAGATCAAAAGATAGATAGATTGAGAGATAGATAGATTAATAGATATATAGACAAATAGATAGATTGACATATAGACAAATAGATAGATCCACAGCTAGAAAGAAAGAAAGATATATATTTAGACAGAGAAATAGATAGATAGATAGATAGATAGATAGACATATAGATAGATATGCAATAGAAAAATAGATAAATTGATAGATAAATAGATAGATAAATAGATAGATAGATTGAAAGATAGATAAATAGATAGATAGATAGATAAATAGATAGATAGATATATAGAAAGGTAAATAGATAGATAGATAGATAGACATATAGACAAATAGGCATATTTATCTATTTCTCTATCTATTTCTCTATCTATATGTGTATCAATGTCTATCTATATGTCTATCAATTGGATTATATATCTGTCCATCAATTTGCCTACCAATCTCTATATCATTCTTTCTATCCATCTATATATCAATCAATCAATCTATATATCTCTTTATCTATCTGTATGTCTATCTATTTGTCTATTTATCTATCTATCTATCTATCTATCTATTTATCTATCTATCTGTCTTTCTATATGTCATTCTATCTATTTATCTCTCTCTCTATCTATCTTTCTATCTATCTGTCTGTCTCAATATTTGTAAGTATATTTATCTATCTATCTGTCTATCTAATTTTCTGTGTATCTTTCTATCTATATTTGTATTTATCTATCTATCTATTTATCTATCTATCTATCTATATGTCTATCTATCTATTAATCTATCTATCAATCTATCTAGCAATATATCATTCTAAATGATCTGTCTATCTATCTGTCTATCTATGAATCTATCTATTTGTGTATCTTTTTGTCTATCTAACTATCTATTTGTCTAGCTATCTATCTATATATCTCTTTATTTATCTTTCTATCCATCTATCTATTAATATGTCAATCTATCAATCTATTAATATATCTATCTATCTTTTTATCTATCTTTTAATCTATTTGTCTATCTAACTAACTAACTATCTATCTATTTATCAATCTATTTATATGTCTATCTATCTGTCAATCAATCAATCTATCTTTCTATCTTTTTATCTCTTAGTCTATCTATTTATCTGTCTATCTATCTGTTTGTCTTTCTATCTATCTTTCTATCAATTTATCAATCTATCTTTCTGTCATTCCATCTATCTGGCTATCTATTTGTCTATCTTTGTGTATATCTATATGTCTATCTTCCTATCAATCATTCAAATTATCTATATATATATATATATCTTTCAGTCTATTTGTCTATCTGTCTATCTACCTATTTATTTATATATTTAATTGTGTTTGTGTCTATCTATCTATCGATCAATTTATCTTACTATGTATATGTCTATCTTTAAATTCATCTTTCTATCTATTAATCTATATATCTATCTATTAATCTATATATCTATCTTTCTGTCTATCTAATTTATATGTTTATTTATGCATATGTCTATCATTCTATCTATTTATCTATCTATTTATTTAACTATCTATTTAAATGCCCATATATATACATATATCTATGTATATGCTTATCTTTCTTTCAATCTATCTACCTATCTATCTTTTATGTCATACTATCTATTTATCTATTTGTCTATCTTTCTATCTATTTGTCTATATACTTGTATACCTATCTACTTTTCTACTTGTCTACCTATCTACCTGTCTACTTGTCTACCTATCTACCTATCTTTCTATCGATGTTTTGACCTATCTAACTGTCTACCATCTACTTATCTATCTATCTACATGTCTATCTTTCTAACTATCTACATATCTATATGTCTATTTGTCTATCTGTATATCTATCTATATGCCTATATGTCTATATGTCTATCTGTGTATCTATCTATCTATCTATCGATTTATCTGTCTATCTATCTATCTATCTTTCAATATATCTATCTATATGTCAATCTATCAATATGTTTATCTTTCTTTTTTATATCTTTCTATATGTCAATCAATCTATCTGTCTATTTGTCTATCTATCTATCTGTCTTCCTATCTGTCTATCTGTATATCTATCTAACAGTTTAACTGTCTATCTTTTTATCTACCTATCAATCTCTTTATCTATTTATCTATCTTTCTTTATATTGCTCTATTTATCTATTTATCTATCTATATATCTATCTTTTTATCTGACTATCTATCTATCTATTTGTCTGTGTGTCTATTTATCTATCTGCTTGTTTGTCTATCTGTCTATCTATCTACATATTAATCTATCCATCTATCTATCTATCTATCTATCTATTTGTATATATTTCTATCTGTCAATCTGTCTATATGACTATCTGTCCATATGTCTATATATCTATCTATATATCTGTCCAACTTTATATATTTCTATCTATCTATTTGTCTATATATCTTTCTATCTACATTTATATCTGTCAATAAACCTAACTATCTAACTATCAATCTATCAATCATTATATCATTATATTTGTATATCTTTATATTTATCTATCTATTCTCTTGCCTATTTAAGTATCTTTCTATCTATATTTCTATCTATATGTCTATATGTTTATCTTTCTATTAGTCTATCTGTATATCTATCTATTTGTCTATCTATCTATCTATCTAGATATCTATATTTTCATCTGTCTATCTATCTACCTATTACATATCTACCTGTCTACATATCTTTCTATCTACATGTCTGCTTGTCTAGCTATCTAGCTGTCTACCTGTCTACCTATAAATATATACAATGTTATTAACAAATATTTTAATTTAATTATATGAATACATATATGTATATATAGTTAAATTTATTGTTATATTTAATTATATAGTGTGTTACATTGTTATACAAATATTTATATAAAATTATACACATAGTTATAAATATGTATGTATTTAAAGATATAATTATATATTACATTTATATAGTTATACATATAGTAAAACACAATTATATATAGTTATATATTATTATAGATAGAGTATATTGTTTTAAGAAATATAGTTATATAAAATTATACATATTGGTATACATCATTATATAGATAAAAATTAGTTATGTATAGTTATAAATATAGTTATAAAATTAGTTTACTTAATTATAAATATAGTTAAAAATACTTGTGTATATAATGGCATATAATTATATAATTAAAGAAGTGTTTAGATATAATATTTGTGATTAAAATATTTTTATAAATATTACTTAAATATAATTATATATATGTAACACTTTTATAAATAATATATAGAATATATATCACATTTATATAAACATTATAAATATTCTATATTTATATAAAAATTAATATGTAATATAAAAGATTACAAAATTTTATAAACATTTAATGTTATATAATTAAAATTAATATGTAATATAATATAAAAGATTAAAATTAATATGTAATATGTAATATAATTAATATGTAATATATAGTATAAAAAACTATATAAATGGATAGATTTATGTAAATGTTGTATAGATATTCATAAACATTAATACATATGTATAAATATTTATATATAACATTATATGTTAATATAAACATATCAGTGTTTATATATAATGTAATAAATTTATATAAATTAAAGTCTAGACATTTATATATAATGTCATATGATTATATAAATCTATAAAACATTATATATATTGTTACATGTTTATAATTTATTCGGAGAAAACAAAAATATAACCCATTAACATTAAGTTTAATTTTTATTAAATTATAGAAGTAGAAAACATCAAGAAGAAGAGAACAAAATGCAAATAGTAAGAATTTGAAATCAATAAAACCCTAAAAATTTAAATAGTAGAACAACAAAGATTACACTGAGAATTTATAGTTTCATTAATGGTGTAGAGTCAAAATCATATAGGTGAAATGAAAATAGAAGCAAAAATAATGAAATCAAGGGATAATTAAAAAAAGCTAATACCCGATTATTCTGTAAAAATGAAAATCCAAAAGTACTAATAAAATTCAGTGTGACGAAGATATGCATATAGCATTGCAAAGTAGAACAATAAAAAAATTACCTGGTAACAAATGAGATAAAATTCCTAGGTTTATCCCATGTAGTCACGTTTCGCCTTTGGTTTGAAATTTGAAAGAGGTAAATTTTGCTATGTGTTAATAGATAGACAGACATACTGATAAAGATATAGTCATATTGATAGATAGAAAGATATAAAGATTGATAGTTAGACATATAGACATATAGAGAGATAGAGAGACATAGAAATAAACAAATATATTGATAGATAGAAAAGAATATATATAGATAGACAAATAGTGAAATAGACAGATAGATAGATTCATAGATTGGCAGATAGATAAATAGGTAGATAAACAAAAAGATTGATAGAAAGATATATAGATAGACAAATAGATAAATTTCATAGATATATAGATCATCAGATAAATAGATAGACAGATAGACATATTTGATAGATTTACATATTGACAAATAGATATATAAAAAAATAGATCGATTGATACAAAAATAGTCATATAAACATAAAGACATATAGAAAGAAAGATATATAGATATATTGAATGAGATACAAATAAATAGATAGACAAGTAGAAAGATACACATATAGATAGAAAGATAGAAAGACAGATAAATAAATAGACAGATATACAGATAGACAATTAGATATATATATATAGACAAACACATAGATAGATAGATAGATAGATATAAGGATAGTTAATTAGATAGACAAATAAGTAGCTAAGCAAATAAGCATATAGTTAGAGAGACTGATAGTCAGATTGATAGATAGACAGATATATAGATAGGTATATATATAAATAAATACATTGACAAAAAGACAAATAGATTGGTAATTAGATAGTCATATAGAAATATAGATAGAAAGAAATATAGGTTGATATATAGATATAAAAATATACAAATAGATAGATAATAGATATATACAATGATAGAAATATATACAGATAGGCAAATAGATAAATAAATAGATAAATTACATATAGACATATAGATAAATGATAGATATAAAGATAGTCTTATAGATAGATATACATATAGAGAGATAGAAATAAAAACATATAGAAAGATATAAAGATAGATAGATAGATAGATAATATATAGATAGATAAATAGTTAGATAGATAGATAGATAGACACAATGAGACATAGACACATCGACACATAGATAGATTGATAGATTGATAGATAGGCAGATACACAGATATATAGATAGAAAGCAAGATAGATACATAGATAGACAGATGGATAGATAGATAGTTAGATAGATAGATAGATAGACAGAATGATAGATAGATATATAAATAGATAGTTTGATAGAAAGACAAATGGATAGATAGACAAATAGACTTATAGATGGATAGATAAAAAGAAAGATATATAGATACATAAACAGATAGACTAATATACTTGAACATAGATTGACATATAGATAGACAGATAGATAAATAAATAAATAAATAAATAAATAGATAGATAGATATACATATATATAGATAGATTGGTAGGTAGGTAAATAGATTGATAGATATATAGATAGACAAATATGCATATAGGCAAATAGGCATATATACATATAGATAGATAAGTAGATAGATAGTCAAATAGACATATAGAATTTTAGATAGATAGACAAATAGACAAATAGTTAGATAACAAGATAGATAGATAGGAAGATAATTAGATAGTCAATTAGATATATAGAAAGATAGACATAAGATAGATAAATAGATAGATAGACTGATAGGCAAATAGGCAGATGAAAAATAAAGATATAGATAGATAGTTAGATAGATAAATAGATACATAGGAAAATAACATATAGATTGTTAGTATATTGATAGAAAGAATGAATGAATGAATGAAAGAAAGATAGATAGATATATAGATATATAGATATATAGACATTCATATAGACTATTTGATAGTTACACAGATAGATATATATATATATATATAGATATTAACATATAGATAGAAAGATAAACTAATATATAGATATAAACATATAGATATTTGATTAATAGATAGAAAGATTAACATATAGATAGATAAAGAAATATATAGATATAAAGATAGACATAAAGATAAATATATAGATAGATAGACAGCTAAACAGATAAACATATAGAGAGATAGACAGATAGATTGAAAAAATGATATACAAATAGATAGATAGATAAATAGATAGACAGATAGTAAAAAAGGCAAATATATATATATAGATACATAAATATATAGATTGACTAATGGACTGAAAGATAGTTAAATAGTTAGAAATAAAGATAGATAGAAACATAGATATATTATATAGTTAAATAAACAGATATATAGATTTAAAGACATTTAAACAAAGTGTGAGATAAATATATCGACATTTAAAAAATAGTCAAATAGATAGATATACATGTAGATAGACAGACAGAGAGACATATACACAAATACAAAGATAGATACATAGACAGATAGATAGAGAGGTAGTTAGATAGATAGATAGATAGATATATATATATATATGGAGAGATAGATAAAAAGAAAGGCATATAGACAAATAGCCAAATAGAAATATAAATAGATTAACATATAGACAAATATATATATATATATATGCATATATAGACAGATTCGAAGATTGGTAAATAGAAAAATAGATAGTTAACAAGTATACAGAAAAATAGATAGAGAGAAAGATGGATAGATAGATTGATAAATAGATAGACAAATAGGCAGATTGACATGTAGAGATATTGATAGATAAACATATATATAGATATATAGATAGATAGATAGATAGATATACTAAAAGATAGATATGTAGATAGATAGATAGATAAATAGTTAAATAATTAGATAGTTATATAGTTAGACAAATAGAGAGATAGTCATATAGATAGATTTACTCATTGACAGATTGGAAGATAGATAGTTTAATAGATAGATAAATAAATAGTTCAGAAAATATAAATAGACATATAAAGAGATAGACAAATAGATAGATAGATAGATATATACACATAGATAGCTATATAGATAGACAAATAGAAAGATAGATATAAAGGAATATAAATAAATAGATGGATAGCCAGATAGATAGATAGATAGGAAGATAGATAGATAAAGTGTAAGTAAGATAAATAGATATAATGATAGAAAAATAGATAGACAGATAGATAGATACAATATTAAATAGATAAACATATAATTATATGACCAAATAGACATATAGATAGATATACAGATAGATAGATAAAAAAATAGATAGACAATTAGATAAATATACATATAGTAATATAGATAGATTTATATAAAATAAATAGACACATAGATATATACATAGAGAGATAGATATTAAGATAAATAGATCAAAAGATAGATTGATAGACAGAAAGACCAATAAATAGATCAAAAGATAGACTTATAGACATATAAATAAATTGACATATAAATAGGTTGGTAGATAGGTATATAGATTGCTAGTTAGATAAAGAGAGAGTGAGAAATATAGATAATCAGAGATATAGATACACAAATTGATACATAAGCAAATAGAAGAAAGTTAGATAGACAAATTGACATATAGATCGATATATGGATAGATAGATAAACAATGGATAGATAAATAGATGGATAAATAGATAGATAGACAAATAGATAGATAAATTGATTGATAGTCAAATTTAAAAATTGACTTATAGATAGAGAGACAGATAGCGGTATAAGTAGATAAGTAGATAGTTAGATAGATAAATAGAATTATAGATAAAATAATAAAAAATAGATATATTAATTAATAGATATATATATATATATATATATACACAGATAGAACGATAGATAGATATATAGATAGCTAGATAGATAGATTCATAGATAGATAGATATTTAGATAAATAGATAAAAAGATAGATAGATAGACAAATAGGCTTATAAAAATAAATATAGAAATACAAATACACACATATATATAAAGATATGGACAATTAGACAGATAAATAGATAAGCAGATAAACAAATAGAAAGATAGATAGATAGAAAAATAGATAGATAAACATATATTATGATAGATAGATATATACAAAGATAGAATGACTAATAGATAGATAAATAGTGTGATAGCGAGATAGATACAATGATAGTTAGGTAGATAGATAGACAAATAGATCGACAAATATATAAATAAACATATAGATTTATAGATAGATAGATAGTAAGATAAATAGATAGTTAGACAAATAGATAGGTAGGTAGATCATTAGATATAGAGATGGTTAGATATATAGATAGTTATATTTATAGATAGTCTAACATATTTATAGATAAATATATAGATTATAAAATAGATAGATAGATATATAGATAGGATAATAGACACATAGATAGATAAAAAGATAGACAAACAGACAGACAGACAAATAGACAAATATATATATATGGGTAGATATGTAGATAGGCAGGAAGACAAATATATAGATAGATAGATATAAAGATAAGAAGAAACATATATATTCAGATAGACATAAACATAGATAAGCAAATAAATAGATATACAAATAGATAGATAGATAAACAAATAGATAGTTATACAGAAAATAGATATAATGATAGATAGATAGATAGACAAATAGCTAGATAGTTAGATAGATCGATAGATATAAAGATAGATAGATAGATAGATAGATACATAGATACATAATTAGAGAGATAGAAATATAGATAGATATGTAAATAGATTTATAAAAATATAGATAGATAGATAGACAGATAGACAAATAGAAAGATAGACAAAGAGATAGATAGATAGACTCTCAGATTGATAGACATATAAATAGAGAGATAGATAGATAGATAGATATAAAGATAGACGTTTAGATAGATATGTAGAAAGATAGATAGACAGATAGAAAGATAGAAACATATATAGATATGCATATAGGCCAATAGATAGATAGACAAACAAACAGACATACAGACAGACATATAGATAGATAGATAAACAAATAGATTGATAGATTCACATATAGATAGATAGATATTCAGATAGGTAGGTAGATAGATAGATAGATAGATAGAAAAATAGATAGATAGATAGACAGATAGATAGTCAGAAAGATAGATACACAAATAGAAAGATAGATGGATAGATATATAGATATACAGATAAACAAATTGACTATTAGAATGATAATTAATTAAATTGATAGGTAGATTGACAGATAGATATATAGATAGATAGACAAATAATGAGATAGACATATAGATATATAGATAAATAGACTGATGACTAATACAATTTTAGATAGAAACACAGATAGATAGTTAGACAAATACATAAATATATATGATAGACAAATACATAGATTTATAGTTTGATAGATTGATAGATTAAAAAAAGGTAGATAAATAGATATGCATTTACACAAATAGGAAAATTGATAGAAAGATAGAAAATAGATAGATAGATAGTTCAACAAAGAAATAGATAGATAGACATAAAGATAGATTGATTGATTGATAGAAACAAAAATAGACATATACACAAATATATTGATAGATAGTTACATATCGATAGACAAATTGTTAGATAGATAGATAGATAGAGAGGAAGACATTTTGATAGATTGATAGATTGATAGATTAAAAGATAGACATTTAGATATATAGACAGATAGACAAATAGGTATGTAGGCATATAGATTGATAAATAGATAGTCAAATGTATAGATAGACAATGAAAAAAAAGATATATAGATAGATAGATATAAAAATAAACAAAAATATAGATAGACAAATCGATAGATAGATAGATAGAGAGCCACATAGACAGACAGATAGATATATACATTCATAAAACATATATAAACATATAAAAATATTTAGAGATAAACAAATAGAAAAATAGACAAATAGACAAATAGAAAGATATACAGATAGATAGATATCCAAATAGAAAGATATATTAATAGATAGATAGATAGATACAAAGATAAATATATAAAATATAGATAGTTAGTAAGAAAGAAAGATTGATAGTTAGACATATAAAAAGATATATAGATAAATAAAAGATAAATATACAGATAGAAAGATAAAAAGATATATAAATTAACTGATATAAGTATAGTCATATAGATAGATAAAGATATACATACACACACACACACACACACACAAAGAGATATATCGAGAGATTGATAGATATATCAAAAGATAGATTTATAGATAAACAAATTCATAGATAAACATATATGTAGATAGACACATAGATAGATAGATAGTAAGTTAATCATTTGGCAGATAAATAGATAGATAGATAGAGCGATAGATAGATAGACAGATAGACGAAAAGACATATACGTAGAATGGTAGATAATCTCAAATATAGATAGATAGATAGTCTTATAGATAGATAGAAAGATAGACAGATAGATAGATAGATAGAAGTATAAATAAACATATAGTAAAATAAATAGATAGAGCGATAGATATACAAATAGATAGATTGATAGATAGTCAAATAGAATAATAGATAGATAGATTCTTAGACTAATAGATAGACAGATATGTAGATAGACAGATACACAAATAGTATACACATGTATATATTACTACTATTGCTACTATAGCTACTGATAATAAAAGTTGGTCGGGTGATGATGCTCGATTGATGAACTTCCCTGCCAACCACTCCTTTTGAGATTGATCTAGTTTTTGACGAGTCGGCTAGCTACTTCTCCCAAAATAGGACCCGATATTCCTCTTGGCACTCTCTGCCTATAAAAATCAGGTAATGTTGCATTTTTCATTGTGATTGAATATAGTTTTGTGTAATCTAATAAAATTACATGGCACTACACGAGCATCATCATCATCATCCTTCTAAGACTTTATAAAATTAGAACCAATGACTGCAAAACCTACAGCAAGAAAACTTATTTCCTCATACATACACATTGTACCATGTTAAAATTACATATATACACAATTACTAAGAGATTTAAGACCAACCTCTATCTACCTGGCTAGCCTGGACCTGAAATATCTTTTTGCCACAACTTTGGGGTGGATCTAATACCCATGACTTTTATGACCTACATTAGTAAGCAATGCACAATGATGACCAGACTAGCCCAAGTAATTATATATATCAAATGTGTGTGTGTGTGTGTGTTTGTATTTAAATGGATGTGTATGTATGAAAATATATACATGTCTACAAAAATATTAGCACTCACTTATGTATATACTTGATATATAGGTACATATATACTTGGTAAATACATACGAATATACTGTAGTATATAAGTATGTATATACTCAATATATACATACATATATTTTGTAGTATATACGTACGTATATACTGTAGCATTATATGTATGTATATATAATCACATAGCCTTAGATGACACATACACATGTACTTTCATGCAAATACACATACCATGAAAGACAATAGAAGAAAATAATCTAAGGCTTAAATAACATACATATAGGTCTCTCAAGCATGGTCAACATCTTCTAGTTCTTTGTCCTCGGAGCATAACTTAGTAAATTTACAAACCAATAAAAATCACAACACCATGCTAAAGATAAATAGATAGACTAGAGCATTCAACACCAATTGCTATTTGGTAGAAATTTCACACGATGAGATAATTATGAGCTTATTTTGAAATTACTGAATCATGAATACTCCAAGATTTCTAGTTAACTACCCACCAAAATATTCTTCTGTGTTGCCCAGCTTCATGCATCAGTCCATGGTTAATTATAAAAAAGTTAGAAAGTGCTAAAAAAAGGGAACTGTAAGTTGAAATGGCAACAGGTTGCATGGTATTGAATTTTTCCAAACCTATAGGTTCATTTAGGAATTGTAATGGCTATTAACATTTCAATAGTTTAAATCCACCGATGATCAATAAAAAGTAGTCGTAGATCTGAATTGAGACAACATAGTTCTGCACAAAATAAGAGGGTCAAGAACAAACCTGTATTTGCATGGGACTAGAATTTTTTCATTCATCTCATAGTAGTCAGATATATAAATAGATAGATAGAGATAAACAAAGATAGATAGATAGAAAAATAGGTAGGTAATAAGATATATAGATAGACAGATAGGTAAGTAAGAAGATAGATAAATAGAGAGACAAAAAGCTAGATAGATAGACAGACAGATAGCTAGACATACAGATAAATAAATAGATAGACAGATAAACAAATAGAAAGAAAGATAGATAAAAAGAAATATAGATAGATAAATAGACAAACAAAAAAATAGACAGATAGACCAACATATAGATTAATGGATAGAAAGATATATAGACAATAGATAGATAAATAGATTAACAAACATATACTTAGATAGATAGATAAAAAGATAGACAAAAAGATAGAGAGACAGATTAAAAGACATAAATATATATAGATAGATAGATAGATAGATAGATAGAAAAATAAATAGATAGATAGATAAACTCATAGACAGATAGAAAGATAGTCATATATACATATAGATATACATAGACAGATAGATAGACAAATAGATAGATATATACATGGATAGATATACAGAAAGATAGACAGATAGATAAACACATCATCAAATAGATATAAAGAAAAATAGACAAACAAATAGAGAGACAGATAAAAAGATTGTGAGAAAGATAGATAGATAAATGGATATATATATATATATATATGGATCGAGAAATTGATAGATAGATGGATAGATATATGGATAAAATGTTGGATAAATCAGTGGATAGATAGAAGGAAAAATAGATGGATAGATAGATGGATAAAGATAGATAGATGTATAGATAGACAGATAGATAGATCAGTTGGTAGATAGATAGATAGATATATTGAAAATTAAATAGTCAAATAGATAGATAGATTGATAGATAAATATGTAGATAGATAGATAAACATATAGATTGATAGACAGTTATATATAAAAATAGAAAGAGAGATAATTAGAGAGATTGAGAGATAGATAGATAGATAGATAGACATATATAAAGATTGATAGACATATAGACAAATAGATAGATAGTTAATTAGATAGATATATAGAGATAGATAGTTAGAGAAATAGATATATAGATAAATAGATAGATAGAATGATATATAGATTGAAAGATAGATAGATATATATATATAGTTAGATAGAAAGATTTTAATTTAAAGAGGCACATAGATAGACATATAGTTAGACAAATAGATAGACAGATAGATAGTTAGCTAGATCAATCGATAGATAGATAGATAGATATATAAATAGATAGTTAGACACGTAGACACACACATATACAGAAACATAGACAAACAAATAGACCAAAAGATAGGCAGACAGCTCAATTGAAAGATTCATAGATTGAAATATAAATATATAGCTAGATAGGCAGATTGACAAACATACACACATACAGACAAACAGATAAATAGATGGATAGACACATAGATAGATAGATAGACAAAAATAGATAGACAGATAGATAGAGATATAGATTTATAGGCAGATAGATAAATTGGTACACATACAAATAGATAGATAGATACACAAATAGATAGGTAGACATACAGACAGATAGATAAATGCTAAGATAGACATAATGATATATAGATATATAGATATATAGACATATAGACAGACATACATATTGATCGATAGAATGATATATAGATAGATAGACCGATAGTTAGACAAATATACAGATAGATAGATAGATAGATAGACAAACCAATAGATAGATCGATAGATACATCGATAGATAAATATATAGATAGATATATAGAAAGATTTATAGATAGGTATATCAATAGATAGACAGATGCACAAAGTAATAGATAGATAGACAGATAGACATATATATTGAAAGACAGATATATAAATATATATAGACAAATAGATCGATAGAATGGTTAATATATAAATAGATATACACACTGATAGATAGTTAGATAGACAGACAGATAGATAGCCAAATAGATAGAAAGATAAAGAGATAGAATAATAAATAGAAATATATAGATAGTCATATAGACAGACTGATAGAGAGACATATAGAAAGACATAGAATGATAGGTAAATAAATAGACAGACATATAAATATATACATAGATAAAAACACAGTTAGAAAGACATAAAGATAGATAGATAGATAGATGGAAAAATAAATGAATATATAGAAGGATAAAAAGATGGATAGAAAGACCAATAGAAAGATGGAAAGATATATGAAAAGATAGTTCGATAGATAGATGGACAGATAGAAAGAAAGATCGATGGATAAATTATTGGATAGATAGACTAATAGATAGATGGATAGATAGATAGAAGGATAGATAGATGGATAGATAGAAGGATAGATAGATGGATAGATAGAAGGATAGATAGATGGATATATAGATGTATAGAAAAATGGATAGAGAGAAGGATATATTGACAGATAGATAGACATATTGATAAATAGATAGATAGACTGATAGATAGATGGATAGATAGAAAAATTGATAGAAATATAAATGGATATAAAGACTAAAACATTTGCGAGTAGTTAAATGGATAAATAAATGGATAGAAAGTCTTATAGATAGATGGATAGATAAATACAAATATAAAGGGATAGAAAGATGGAGAGTTAGAAAGATAGATAGATGGATAGATAGAAATATAGATATGTAGATAGAAAGAAAGAAAGATAGATAGATAATTTGACAGAAAGATAAACTGATAGACAAAAAGATAGATATATAGATAGATAGATTGATTGACAAATAGATAGGTAGATTGATTCATTAATATCAATAGATAGATAGAAATATTGATAGATAGATTGATTGAGAAATTGATAGATAGATAAATAGATTGACAGATAGATAGATTGACAGATAGACAGATTGACAGATAGATTGAATGATAGATAGATAGATATAAATATATATAGAGAAATAATTAGATTGATAATTTAATATATAGATACATAGATATATATATATATATATATATATTGGCAAATAGATAGACATAAAAATAGATAGATAAGTAGATAGAAAGATAGACAAACAAATAAATAGATAGATACACAAATAGATAGATATATAGACAAATAGATAGAGAGATAAATAGACAAATAGTTAGACAAATAGTTAGAAAGATAGATAGATAAATAGATAGATAGATACACAAATAGCGAGACAGATAGATAGACGGACAGAAAGATAGATAGATATATAGATAGTTACTAAAAAGATAGCTAGACATATAGATAGATGAATAGATAGACATATTGATAGATAGATAGATAGATCGATAGATAAATAGTTAGATAGGTATATAACCAATATATAATAGATAGATAGACAGAAATATAGATTGATAGATAAATAAATAGTTATATAGATTGATAGACAGATAAATAGATGGATAGTTAAATGGATAGATAGACGGATAGAAAGATGGATAAATAGATAGATTGATAGATGGATAAAAAGATGGATAAATAGATATATAGATAGATAGATAGATAGATGGAAAGATAAATGGATAGATAGATGGATAAATTGATGGATAGATACACAGTAGATAAATTAATAGATTGATAGATATATAGATAATTGAAAAAATTGATGAATAGATAATCAAATATTTTAGATATATAGACAAATATAGAAATATATAGAGTGATAAACAAATAGATAGATAGATAGTTATACAGATATATGGATTTTTTTATTTGTCAAGCCTAGAAAAAGAAATGATAGACAGAATGATAAACAAATAGAAATGATAAACAAATAGATAGATAGTGATAAACAAAGAGTGACATAGATAGACTGAATGATAACATATAGATAGACTGATAGATAGAGAGATTGATAGATTGACAGATATGTAGATACTTAGATTGATATATAGATAAAAGATATTGATTTCTTAATTTGTGTCACTTTTTAAATTGCTCATCAATCATTCTTAGATTGATAGATAGATAAAATATACTTAGATTGATAGTGTTATATTTTTCACTTTTTAAAATTAAAAAGTGAAAAAAAAAGTAACAAAAATGATAAAAAAGTAAAATTGCTCATCTATAGACCATTAACATACATTTAATAAATAAAATTTAATAAAATATTAAAACTAATAAAAAATTAAAAAATTTAAATAACTAAAAATTGGCTATAAAATTCTGTCTCTAAATCTGTAGCTAAAATATGGAATTTATCAACTAGAGAAATTCTATCGCTATTTTACACATTTTATTAGCTAGAGAAAATCCATTAGTAAATCTATCGCTAAATTATAATTTTTATTAGCATGTGAAATTCCGTCGCTATATCCATCACTAAATTAAGGATTTGATTAGCTAGAAAAAATCCATCGCTAAATCCATCACTAATTTATGAATTTTATTAGCTAGGGAAATTGATAAACAAGTAGACAGGTAAGTCTATCAATCTGTCTATAAATTGATAAACAAGTAAACAAGTATATATATAGATTGAAATATTGATAGATAGACATATTTATTTAGATAGATAGATATACAAATAGATAGAAAAATAGATAGTCAAATAGATAGACAAATATATACTTATATATATTTAATATATATTTAATATATATTTAATATACTTATATATATATATATATAACTATATATAAATGTATTTTAACAATATGTATATCAACATTTTACTATATATTTATGTATTTATCTACATCAATATCTATACATAGCCATATGTCTATATATAACTATATCTACAACATGTATAACTACATGCTTCTGAAACTTAATATCCATTCATATCATTCATATCATTCATACATGTTTTATTTTGATATTGTATAAATCATTATCATTTTTTCCCATATATTTTAGGAACTTAAAATTAATTTTTCAACCTTAATGTATTTTTATTGTATTTTTATATGTTTTTATAAATAATTATGATTTAATATGTTTAGGGTTTGTATTTTTGTTTCACTTAATATCATTTAACTAAAATTGATTTCTAATAAAATGTTCATTTGTTAAAATTCATGTTGTAAATTTCAAAACAAATAATAATATGTTTGTGTAATAAATATTATAAAAAATTTCTAAAATATATATGTGAAGTAGTTCAATTTACAAAGATAAAACTTTAAAAATAAAATTTATTTACAAAATAAAATTTGCACCTCTTAATATGCAATATGTTATATTTATTATAAATAAACAATTTTTGAAATATATCTATTAATTACAAAAAAAAACATTGTAATGTATTAAATTTGAAAAACAAAATTAAAAATAATTATTTAAAAAAACAAATTCATATATTTATATGGTTATTTATATATTTTGAATATAATAAAAAAAATAATTATTTGTAGAAAAATTTACTCATGTATTTATATGGTAATCTGTTTTGTTTGAACATAATTAAAAAAATATTTGATTTTTTACAAAACATTAAAGGCATGCATTTATATGCACTACATTATATTTGTTTGAATTTTAAAGTTTCTAAAAGTTTATTAATAATAATAAATAATACGTAGAAATTTATCATAGACATTAATATTTTAATAAAAAAAATTATATAGAAAAATAAAAACAATATTATCTATTTATGAACTATATTTTCTTTTTTAACATAATTATAAAAACAAAATAATTTACAAATATGCCAACTTCATTTATTTATATGAGTATAATGATAGTTATTTTTAATATAAATATTAAAAAAACAACTATTTGAATAATATAGAAGCTCATATATTTAATTCATAATTTCATTTTACGCATTAATATGCTTCACGCACACACAGAGACGCATACACACACACACATAAGCACACACACACACATGCACACACACACAAATATTTGTTTTAAATATAAAGAATTTACCATATTTTATAAATTGTGTACAATATATAATATTCTATTTTAAATATATTTACACACACACACACAAACATATATATATATATATATAATAGTTTCATGTGTAACTTTAAAAATACATTATGTATATAAGTATATATGTGTGTTTGTGTAGGTGTACAGTAGTATATGCATGCATACAAGTGTATACACACAACTTTGAAAATGTAGATACATGTGTGAATATATAAAAAAAGTACAAAAATGTGTATGCTAATATATAATGTATAGTAATGTATATGGATGTATAAATGTGTGTGTGTGTAAGGTAGTGTATATGAACATATATATTAATGAATATATATATATATATATATATATATGTAAATATCAACATTAATTTTGAGAAAAAAATTAATTAAGCACATAAATATTAACATGTTCCAAAAATTAATGAGAGCATGAGAAAAAAGTCACATTATTACAAGATACTAGTAATCTCCCATCTATAACACTTTGCCTCAGATTTTGATTAGAGAACTATATGCAATGATAAGATTCATTCAATACTACACACCATGGAATTACATTTCCATTCAATGCTATAATTAGTTCAACAAAAAAAATCAATCTAATATCTTCTTCAAATACTCTGCTATCTTCTTTTCTAGTCATGATATGCTACTTTCAATTTGGATTATATGTACATTTCTTATCTAATATCTCTAGTTAAACTATTGTAATAGTAAAATCCATCAAATCAATCTAGGCCTGACTTCTTTCTTTTCTATGAGATATTTGATTATAGAATATTTAATATATACTATGACTTTGGTTTCCCATTAAATATGATATTAACTTGCCAAAAGAAAAGATTATTGATACAAGTTCTTTCTCTATAGTGGTGTAATTTAATTGGGCAATTGAGAGTGTGTTGTTATCATAATATATGATAACTATTTATAAATTTTTGTATAACAATATAAAACTCTTCATAATTATATTTAACTATATTTGTAATATGTAAACTATTTTTATAACTATATTAATAACTATATATAACTATTTTTTTAACTATATAATATTTTATAACTATATGAGTAATTCTATATAACTATATTTTTAACAAAATATATCATATGTATAATAATATATACCTATATATATTTGTATTTTACTATATGTATAAGTATATATAACTATATCTTTAACTACATGAAAATTTATAACTATATGTGTATAACAATATATGAATATTTGTATAACTATGTAATACTCTATATAATTAAATATAACTTTATTTGTATCTATGTATACATATATGTATATATAATGTTTGTAACATTATATACATTTATGTATATCTACTTATAACTACCTGTATGCATATAACTATATATAACTATATGTTTAACTATATGTAACTATCTATAACTACATTTACTATATGTATACTAACATATAATTATATATGGGATAATACTAATTTGTTGCATTAACTTGAAATTAAATGGCAAAAGATATAATATCAAGAATTTGTAGGCACATAGCATGAGAGTGGTCATGCTCATATATGGTATAATACAAATAAGGGTCGTACTCTTACATAATCTCATCCCTTGGGCCTCAGGCTCTTATATGAACTTATGCATGACAAAAGATGTAATATTTAATAGGTTTGTACAAAATTTTTTTTTTTCATTATGTAATTTCTCATTCTAACACTGCATTTTCTGTGTCTCTCTCTCCCTCTCTAATTCTCTCTGTGTCACTCTCTTCCTCTTTTTCTTTCTATCACACACTCTCTCTTGTTATTTTTTTTCTCGCTCTCCTTTCTTGCTTGTTCTCTCTCTCTCTCTCTCTCTCCCTCTCTCTCTCTCTCTCTCTCTCTCTCTCCCTCTCTATCTCTCCCTCTCCCTCTCTCTCCCTCTCTCCCTTTCGCCATTTCTCACTCCCTCTTTCCCCCCTTTCTCTCTCTCTTTCTCTCCCTCTCCCCTTTCTCTCTCTCTCTCTCTCCCCCCTATCTCTCCATTTCTCTGCCCCTCTCTCCCATTCCACCTTCTCTCTCTCTCTCTCTCCCCCTCTCCTCCTTGAAACTTTAAATGTATTTCTTTTTTTCTCTCCTTTCTTGTACATTATCATATTTTGCTCCCTTTATCTAGTATTACTATGATCTCTATTAATCTTTATTGTGCTAAAATTGTTTTATCTATTCATGTAGATTCTACAAACATATTGTCTTTATATTCACAATATTTAATTTTTAAATATTAATCTATAAGTAATTTTATTTAATTATTAGTATATTTTGAAGTAAAAGAATGTTTAAATCAAAATAATGATTGAGCATTATTTTTTGTAAATAAAACAGGGCAAAATGAGTTTAGATTGTCAGTGGATCTAGAGTAGCTTTATGAATAGAATTTTGAATAAAGATTTTTTGAGTAGATGGAGAAAAAATTAAGTGTCCATGTAATCATCACAAGTGTCAGAATATCCCTTTTAGTGATGCAACCACTTTAAGATACCATTTGACTAAATATGGCTTTGTGCCAATTTTTTTTTGTTTCGATTTATCATGGAGAAAGTACAATGGCGGTGAACATTGACCAAAATGAGGTTACTGAATCATTTGCTTGTGGTGAAGAATCATCAAACACGTACCATAGAATGACCACAGAAGCTGTCGATGCTGACTTCATTATGGATTACGTGGATGAACCACCTAATCTTGAAGCTTGGAATTTTTATGAAATACTTAATGCTGTAGATAAAAAGTTGTGGCTTGGTTGTAAAACACATTCGCAATTGTCACTTTTGGCACAATTTATGAGCATTAAGTCAAAAAATCATATGTCTAAGAAATAATTAGATCACGTGACAAAACTGATGAAGAAGGTTATTCTGGATAATAATTTGATAACTAACAACTTTTACAATACTAATATATTAATACGAGGAATGTGTCTGCCAGTGGAAAAAATTGATTATTGTTTCAATGAATGTATGTTATATTGGGGTGGTGATAGTGATTTAATTAGCTATAAGGTTTGTGATCATCTTTGATTTAAGAAGGTATCTCGTGTTGTACATACGTGACAAAAATTGAAAGTTGCATTTAAAATGTTATATTTTTTATTAATTCCTCGATTACACAGATTATATGCATCAAATGCTACATCAAATGATTTGAGGTGGCATTCTGAGCATGAGGTGGAAGAAGGGGTAATGCATCATCCATCATATTCACTTGCTTGGAAGAATTTTAATCATATACATCAAGATTTTCCAGTTGAAAGTCAAAATATTAGATTGGATCTCTACACTAATAGATTTCAGCTATTTGGGCAATCTGGATAACAGTATTCAACATGATCAGTGATCGTGACACCTTATAACTTGCCTCCGTGGTTGTGTATGAAGGAGCAATATATGTTTATGTCAATCTTGGTTCCAGGGCCAAAAAATCTGAAAGACATGCTTGATGTTTTCTTACAGCCTCTTATTGCAGAGTTAAATCATTTGTTGGATGTTGGTGTGAATACATATGATATCTCAAAGAAGAAAAATTTTATTATGCTAGCGGTGCTTATGTGGACGGTAAGTGACTTTCCTGCTAATTCAATATTGTTTGGCTGGAGTACTATAGGATGATTCATATACCCATATTGCATTAAAAATTCTGATGCATTTACCCTCAAATTTAGTAGTAAATAGTCATGGTTTGATAACCATCATAAGTTTCTACCTACGAATCATCCATTTCAAAGAAATAAAACTGCATTTTGAAAAAATAAAACTGTGATGACAATTACACCAGTAGTTCGTTCAGGAGATGATATTATGATAGAGATTCAAAGTTTGGGTTTAAAAGAAGGTAACTTAAAAGGATGCTACTAGAAGTAATGGACCAAAGGGCAAAATATATGCAAGGAGGAAACATAGTATATTTTGGGATTTGCCATATTAAAAGTCCAATTTAATTCATCATAACTTCTATGTAATGTATATTGAAAAAAAGTGTTTGTCAATGTTTTCAACACTATCCTTAATGTATACGGAAAAACAAAAAATACTTTAAATTCAAGACATGAGCTGAATGATTACTATCGGTGTCCTGAATTGAAACTGAATGAGGCAACAAGAAAAGTTTCTAAAGCTTACTACACACTTGATAAGAAGGCAATATAGATATTATGTGAATGGGTTAAAAATTTGAAATTCCCTAATGGATATGTGTCAAATATGGGTTGATGCGTGGATATGAAGAATCTTAAGTTTTTTGGAAAGAAAAGTCATGACTGTCATGTATTTATGTAGAGATTAATACTAATTGTATTTAATGAATTACTTTCCCTGAGTATTTGGAAGGTCCTTACAGAACATAGTTTGTTTTTCAAATAGCTATCTGCAACCACAATCAAAATAGATGACATGGTGAGACTGGAGAATGACATTCCACTCATTATTTGTAAGCTTGAATGGATATTCCCACTGGGTTTTTTTGACTCAATAGAGCATTTACCGGTCCATTTGGCATATGAAGCAAGAATACTATGGGCCAGTGCAATACAGGTGGATGTATCCTTTTGAGAGGTAAATACATATATTTTGATTTGTTTTATTATTTCATACATAAAGTAATATTGTAATTTAATATAATTGAAACCTAATATTGTGGTTGTAGGTATCTTCGTTAGTTGAAATTGAATGTTAGAAACAAGGCAAAAGTTGAAGGTTCAATTTGCAATGCATATTTAGTAGAAGAAACATCATCATTTTGTTCTTATTATTTTGAGGATCATGTCAATACAAAGAATAGAAATATACCTCGGAATGATGAAGGTCATGTGATGGCAAAAGATGATTCTGTGAACAAACTATCCATCTTCAAGCATCCTAGAAGAGCATTTGGAAGAGTAATGAAAAGATGTATGACAGATGCAGAGTACAAAGCAACCCGGTGCTATGTTTTACTATATTGTGAAGAGATTGCACCATATATTGAATATGTATACCCAAAAAGGTTGCAGGTTTAATCAAATTTTAATTTTATCTTTTAAAGGAATTATTAAAATTTAATATACTTTTTTCTCTCTTTTTATATTTGTGTAGTATTTATGTTGAGTAGTTAAAATATAGGTAACCAGCAATTTCTAGCAATGATGTCGATTATATGCTAGAAACTAAATTTACGAATTGGTTCAAAAATTATGTGAGAATTATTAAGTTTTAAATTTTTGAATTATTTAATTAATTAATATCTTTTATTTGGTAATATCATTTTTTTTAATTTATGTCACATGAAATTGATCCTTCAAATGGAGATTCAAATATTTTCATTCGGAATCTATGTAATGGCCCTTTTAGATATGTGACAACCTATCCTGGGTATTTTGTCAATGGATATGAATTTCATAGAATCGGGCATGATTCTTCTAAAACAACATTGAATAGTGGTGTATGCATTAAAGGCTTAGGTTATAGTACAGATGAGATTGATTATTATGATCAACTCAAAGAAGTTATTGAGTTGGAGTATCCTTGACACGACATTAATACGATTGTATTATTAAAGTGTGAGTGGTTTGATCCTACATGAAATATGGGCACTAAGATTCATTCGGATTATAAGCTAGTTGATTTGAACCATAAACATAGATATAATTGATATGAGACATTTATTATGGCAATTCAAGCCGCTCAAGTATATTATTATACATATCTGAGTTTATCTTGTGATAAGAGTAATTGGTGGGTGATTTGCAAAATAAAAGATCGATCAAATTTTGAAGAACCAACATCTCAACAAAGAAGTGCAGACCTACTTATTGCACCGACATTCAAGGAAGATGACATAAATAATATTGAGCCTGTGCATGTAGATGAAGAACCAAAAAATTTATGTGACTCAAATGATGGCCTAATAAAAATTGAAGATGATCAATTTCTATCTAAAGATGAGTTTGAACTTCTATCGGAATCAGACAAATATCAGAAGATCTATTGGAGGATGATAGTAAAGCCGATAATAAAACTATTATAATTTTATTATAATATTAAACTATCAAAGACTACTATATTTTGTTGAAATCTATTGGTGTGTTTTATTCTAAAATACATGCTTGTTCATCATATCTGTATTATTTGTTCTATGTCTTATTTTGTATAGTAGATGGTGCCTAAAGGACTCGGTCGTGGTGGAGGTAGACGTGGACATAGAAATGAACCAAATTCATCTAGTATATTAGATCATATTTTGCAAAATCAGTATCATCTCATACCCACCATATCCATGCTTCAACATCATAATCAACATCTCTATTTATATCACCATCACCATCATTGAGACCTCTATTATCACCTTTATCAGATATAAGCTCACCACCCATTGTGCTTCTTGCACACACTTTTGATCAATCTCTCTCTTCTACACAACATTTTACACCGATAGTTCTCCCATTTACAAAACCAACGACATCATCAAATATCTTGGCTTCCTCTGATGTCAGTGTAAAGTTAGTAATTGAGATTATGGATTGTAGGTAAAAGAAATATGTAAATATAACTTGAAAAGAAGAATTTGATGTTATAGTTAGTGGTTTTTTTATATTGTTATGATTTGCTTGTTTTCAATGTTATTTATTTGATTGTACAGTTTTATTCCATCTCACAAGTATTCAACTATAATTACAAAGTCTTTCAGAAAAATGGCCAATTCTAAAGCATTCTCCTGGAAGAAAGTTTCCGAATCGACAAAAGAGTCTTATTTTAATGACTTTCAGGTAAAAATAACTAAACAAATGCATTGAAAATTAATTATCTAAATACTAACTATTATTTTGGTTATTATTCAAGTAGTAAATAATTATGTTCTTGTTGTTAATATAAATTCTTTTTTGATGTTTCTATATATAGAATCAGTGCACATGGGCACTAAAATTTGATGGAAAGATAAAATTAATTATGGGAGAGCAAAGCTGCTCAATGTATTCTGATTTTGTCCATAAATTAAAGAATATAAAAAAAGAAATGATTTTATATCCGAGGATGACTAGCCTGAGTGGCTTAAGTATTGGGAGGAGCCATATGTGAAGAAAAAATCAGATATTGCCAGCAAAAATTGTCGAAGAGAGGTAGCTGGATAGGTACAGGAATATATCGACACATAGGAGGGTTAAATTCGAATATTGAGCACGTTTGAGATTTGGTACAATTTTAAAATTTTAAACATTTATATATTTAGTCATTGTCCTAATTGTCCAATAAATCAAATCTCTGCATGGTTTTATTTATTTTGTTAAATTTTTTTATCATTTGTTTTTTTATGACTTAATAAAAACATATTCTAGGCTAGAGAATTGGGTGGAGATCCCAATTTTTATGAGATTTTTAGAAAGATGCATGTGAAGAAAGTAGATGATCTGTTTGTTGACAACAAGTGTTAGATGATTACTATAAGAATTTGTTATATAATTAAAATTTCATAATACTATAGAACATTTTGAAAATTGTTTGGAATGCAAAATATTTATTTTATTTATGTATATCTAGAATAGAATTTTTCTTTATTTTATCTCAAGAACTAATGGAGGAATGTGTGATAGCTGCTCATCAACAAGTTGAGGATTCAATGGATCTTCAACAAATTGACTATGATCCTATTTATTTGGAGACAATATTAGGTCATAAGAAGTAGTGTGTGTACGACATCGGCTCGAAGGGAGTGACATTTTGTTGTAGTAGTGGTGCTTCTAATTCATTTGTCTCAGCAATGGTGGATAAGGTAGTCGAATATAAGCAATGGAAACAAATGAACATATTGTAGTTATGGAGACCGAAATGAAAAATAAGGATGAATAGATATCTCATTTGAAAAAAGAAATATATGAAATTAAAGAATAGAAGGATGTGCAGTATACTAATTTGATGGAAGAAATGCAAGAAATTAAAGAAATGAATGCTGAGATAAAAGAAATTAAGAATGTAATGCAACAGAAGATGTCATATACAGAGTCACAGTTATTGGCATTGATGCAATAGATAGCTTTCCGATATCTAGCTAGGAAACCTCGTAGGAGAGGCTAGCATTCCCTACTAATTATGAGGATGATTTCATATGAGAATAATTTTGAACTGTTATTGATTTTTGTCTATGTGCAGCAAATAATTATGACATTTTTTTCTAGGTTTCAATTTTTTTTATTCTGGTTTTGTTCTTTGCTTTGTCGATTAACATAATAATAAATATTTGCAGGATACATTATGTGAGACTCATGATAAAATTCTGATTCAAAGCATTCAGACATTGCCACAAACCTTCGAATGCATGGATCTCATATTTGCTGATTTCAGCTTGATCAAAAGGAGGCTTAGATTCTATCATCTTCATTATTCCTAAAACATTTTATTTTTGCACTCTCTTTCTTTCTAAACATCATTACTGGACATCTTTTAGATTTTTATTGAAGTTGTATTACTATGAACTTTAATTTGTGTTTGTTCATGTCTATAATACCTATTTTTATATATCTATGAATATGTTTGTGTGTCCCCAAATTTTTTGGATAAAGTTTTAGCCTATTATAGGTATGTAAAAGCCTTGGCTAGTCCTACATGGTGCTGAGAACAACACCTTAGCTTCTAAAGCTGTGAATGAACCAAAGAAATAATTCCACGCAAGCACAACTTTTTCTTTACACTCTTATTTTGTGCAGATATGAGTCATCGCAGTTCAGATCTAAGACTACTTGTTATAAGTTATTGTTTTGTAAATGTAATATGTTATACTCCATGTGCAGGTGTAACAATGTTCCCTATCTACGTGGAGTACCAGATAAAAAAGAACAAGAAATGCTGACCATGCCTGAGAAACCTATATGTGTGTTTTTTAAATCCTAGATTATTTTCTTATGTTGTCTTTGATCTTATTTGTATTTGCATTAAAGTACAAGTGTGTGTGTCATCCAAGGCTATGTGAGTATATATACATACATATAATACTGTAGTATATACGTATATATACTTGGTAAAAATGTACGTATATACCATGTATATATCTACATATATACTGGGTATATAAGTATATATATACCGAGTATATATGTTCGTATATGCTGAATATATTTGTACGTATATACTTAGTAGATACATATGTATATACTGTAGTATATAAGTACATATATACTCAGTATATAAGTACTTTTATACTATAGTATATATATGTATATACCGAGTATATTTGTACTCAGTATATATGTACGCAAAATACTATAGTTTTTATTTACATATATTTCAATAATATATGTACGAGTAAAATGCTAGTATATATGTACATATATACTATAGTATTATATATTTATCAAAACATAACTTTTTTTTTTATTTTGATTTGATTGAGTGGTTAAAATTTCTTGCATATATGGTACTGCATTGTTCCCCATACAAAGATTATATAAGTGAAGGGATTTTTCACTAGACATGATGTGCCGTGACTCGGACAGCTTTGTTGTAGTAGAAAAATGATGATCGGAGGAGCAGAGTGAGAGAAAACAACATGAATGTATGGATATATTATACTTTATACAATGTCAGCAGATACATTGAAGAATAAGATGTAATACAATTTTTGTTATTTTTTTATTTTAAATATGTAAAATATTGTATTAGAATAAGTTACTAAATGATTTAATTTTTTGTTAATTATTAATTATCAGTTATAGTTTATATTTTTATTCAATTTAATATAAAAATATTAAATTATTTAATTAAAAATTTTAAGATAAATTAAATTCTGAAAATAGTTTTGAAATTAAAATAGCTAGGGAAAATTCCATACCTAATTTAGCAAATTTCCCGAGCTAATTTAGCAAATTGCCATAGCTAATTTAGCTAGGCATATCTTTATTTTAGCAAGAGATTTTTTCGTCTCTAAATTTATTTTGCTAGAGATTATTTCCATCACTAATATTTATAGAAGGGCACTTTAGATTGAGAAAACTTTCATCATTATATCCGTTTAGTGATGGAAACTCTCATTTAGCTTGCTAATTTAGCTAGAGAAAACATTTTTTTACATAGGTATTTTTCCGTCACTAAATTATTAGCTAGAGACACTTTGCTCATTATATTTAAGCGATGAGCACTTTAGATTCGGAATGGTTTCATTGTTATTTTGTCGATATGTACCATTTAGCGATGGAAAACACCCATTTAGCTAGGGAATTTTTCGTAGCTATATGGGATTTTCTTGTAGTGTATCTATCTATATGTATATTTATCTATCTATTTATTTATCTATCTATCTATCTATAAATCTATCTATCTATCTATCTATCTCTCGTTCAATCTATTTATCTGTAAATCAATCAATCAATCTATCTATCTATCTATCTATGTATCTTACTATTTATATTTTAGTCTATCTATCTATGTGTCTTTCTATCTAACTAACTATCTATTTATATATCTATTTATCTATTTATCTATCTATATATCTATCTATTTATCTATTTATCTATTTATTGATTTGTCTTTCTATTTGTCTATTTATCTATAAATTAATCTATCAATCACTATGTCTATCTATGTGACTATCAATATGTCTATCTATCAGTATATCAGTCAATCTATTATTCTATGTATCAATATTTCTATCAATATGTCTATCAATTAGTCTATCAATCAACCTATCTATTTATATATCATTCTATCTATCTATCATTCTATCTATCTATCAAATGTTCTATCATTCATTCAATCAATCATTAATCTGTCTATCTTTGTATCTATTTATTTGTCTGTCTATCTATGTAAATGTCTATCTATCTATTTGTCAATTTGTATATCTATCTTTGTATCTATTTGTGAATTTGTTTGTTTGTATTTCTGTGTATCTATCTATTATTCTATCTATCTATAAATCTGTATATCAATCTATCTATCAATTTATCTATCAATTTATCTATCAATTTGTCTAAAAATCTATCTATCAATCTATCTATCTATCTGTCAATCTATATGTATATCTATATATCTATCAATCAATCTATCAATCTCTTTATCAATAAATCAATCTATTTTTCTATCTATTACTATATCTACCTATCTATCTATATATGTGATCTTTCTATCTGTCTAACTATTTGTCTATCTATCTATCTATCTATTTCTCTATCTTTTTATGTATCTATATGTCTATCTATCTATCTATTTATCTCTCTGTTCATCTTTCTATCGATCTATCTATTTATCTATTTACTATTTAACTTTTTGTCTATATAATTTTCTATCTATCTGACTATCTATCTATCTATCTATCTATCAGTCTGTCTATTTGTCTATCTATATATCTATCTATCTAACTTAGTGGGTATTTATCTATCTTTCTTTATATCTATCTGACTATTTATGTGTCTATTATTTGTCTATGTATCTATATATTTATCTATCTATCTATCTTTTTATCTATCATCCATCCATCTGACTATATTTGGGTCTATTTATCTATCTATCTATCTATATGTCTATCTATTTTAATATATATATATATATATCTATATGTCTATCAATCTTTCTATCTATTTGACTTTATATATATCTTTTTATCTGTCTATCTATATGTCTATCTATCTATCTATCTATCTATCTATCTTACTATTAATAAATTAATCTATCGATCTATCTACGTATTTATCCGTCTAATAATCTATCCATCTATGTATCGATCTCTCTACCTTTATATTTGCCTATCTATCTATCTATCTATCTATATGTCTGTCTATCTGTTTATCAATCTGTATGTTAATCTGCCTATCAATCTATCTAGCAATCTATATATAAATATATCTTTTAAAATGTCTATCAATTTTTTTTATCAATCTATCATTATATGAATCTATATATATCTCTCTCTATCGATGTGTCAATCAATCTTTTTATAAATCTATCTTTTTATATATCTATCTATTTATCTATCAATATTTATATTTTCCATTATGTCTGTCTATCTATCTATCTATCTATCTATCTATCTGTGTCTCTCTATCTGTCAATTTATCTATCTATCTTTATATCTATTTGTCTGTCTGTTTGTTTATTTCTTTGTCTATATATATATATATTTATTAATCTATCTAATTCTCTATCTATCTGTCTATTTATATGTCTATCTATCTATCTATCTGTCAATCAATTAATCAATCAATCTGTCTGTCTGTCTAAATATCTATCCAACTATATATCTACATATCTATTTGTCTATCAATCTGTCTATCTATCTATCTATTTTTCTATCTATCTATCTGTTTCTCTATTCTATCTATTTGTCTATCTAACTGTCTATCATTTTTATCTATCTATCTATCTATCTATGTATCTTTCAATCTGTCTATCTATCTGCCTATATTTCTACTTATCTACCTACCTAACTATCTACATGCCTATCTATCTATCTATCTATCTCCATATCTATCTATCTATCTATCTTCCTATCTATATATTTATCTATCTATATATCATTCTATTGAACTATCTGTCTATCTTAATTTCTATTTGTCTGTCTATCCATCTATCTATCTATCTGCCTATCTATTTGTCTATCTATATTTTTATCTATCTATTTATCTATCTCTTTATTTATATATCTATTTATCTATCTATCTATTTGTATATCTATCTGTCTATATATCTATTTTTCTTTCTATCTATCTATATGTATTTTTATCTATCTATCTGTCTATCTATCTGTCTATCTATCTATCTATCTATCTACCTCTCTATCTTTCTGACTATCTTTGTATCTATCTATATATCTATTTATCTTTTTAATGTATATCTACCTATCTATCTATATATCTATTTGTCTATCTATCTATCCATCCATCCATCCATCTATCTGTATTTCAATTTGCCTTATTATTTGTCTAATAATCTATTGATATATCAAATAATCAATCTTTCTGTCTTTTTTTCTATCTATCTATCTATAAGTTTATGAATCTATCGATTTATCTATCTTTCAATATGTCAATAAATTTATTAATCATTCTGTCTATCTATGAATCTATCTATCAATCTATATATAAGTCTATTTATCTTATATTAATTTGTCTATCAATTTGTATAAAAATTTGTATATCAACTTGTTTATCAATCTATCTATCAAAATTTGTTTCAATATGTCTATCAATCTATATTTCAATCAATCAATCTATCTATTTATATATTTGTCTTTTTATCTATCTATTAATCAATCAATCATTCATTATATCTTTTCATCTATCTAACTTTCTGATATAAGTCTTTCTATCTATTTTTTTTCTATCTGTCAATCTACCTACCTATCTTTCTTTCTTTCTATTTGTCTATCTATTTATCTATTTATCTATCTATCTATATATCTATCAATCTATCTGTCTATCTATCTATAAATCTATCTATCCAACTATATCTCTATCTGTTTGTCTATTTATATATCGATCAATATATCTATCTATTTCTATATCTTTCTATATATCTATTAGTCTATATATCTCTCTATCTAATTTTCTATCTATCTATATATTTATATATCTATCTATATCTCTATCTATCTGTCTATCTATATATTTATCTATCTATTTATCTATCTATCTTTTTATCTATCTATTAATCTACCTATCAATTTGCCTATCAATCTGTATATCAATATTTCTATCAATATGTTTATCAATTCATCTATCAATTTATTTATCTATCTATTTATCTATTTCTCTATCTCTCAATCAATCAATCAATCTCTATATAAATATATCTATCTATCTATCTGTTTGCTTTATTTCTGTCTGTCTATTTGTCTATTTTTTTATCTGTTTTATATCTATCTATCTATCTATCTGGTCGATTTGTCTATCTATCTGTCTATCTGTATATCTGTCTATCTATCGATTTGTCTATCTATCTATTTGTCTATCTATCTATTTGTCTATCTATCTTTCTATCTATCTATTTGTCTATTATTTTGTTTGTCTATCTATCAATCTACCTATTTATATGTCTATCTATCTTTATATCTATCTATCTGTCTATCTATATGTCTATTTATCTGTCTATCTATATGTCTATTTATTTGTCTGTCTATCTATCTATCTTTCAATCAATCAATCTATCTCTCTGTTTATCTATCTTTCTATCTACATATATATATTATCTAACTATATGTGTATCTTTCTATCTGTCTATCTATCTAATTATCTATCTATCAATCTATCTATCAATCTATATATTTGTCTATCTATTTGTCTATCAATCTGTCTATCAATCTGTTTATCTATCTATCTATTTATCTATCTATTAATCAATCTCTCCATCTATATATCTATCTACCTACCTACCTACCTACCTACCTATATATATATATATATATATCTATCTATCTATCTCTCTATCTATCTAGGGGTGTAACTGAGCCAAACTAAGTTGTATTAACAAAGGCTTAGGTTCAGCTCAATATATTTTGGAAGGACATGGATTCTGCTCGAGTTTCTTTATTTTTTAAAATCCAAGCTCGAGTTTGAGTTCAGCTCGAGCTCATCAAGATCGAGCTCGACTCGAGCTCATTCGTTTAAACCTCGTTTGATTATAGCTCATGCTCGTTCATATGTGAGCTTGATTATAAGCTTATTTGTAAGCTCGATAAGGAGTCCATTTGTGAGCTCATTTGCGAGCCTGGTAAGGAATTCGTTTGTGAGCTCATTTGAGTTCATCTGTGAGCTTGTTTATGATCTTTAAAAAAATTAATAGTTTAGCATCATATACTATATCTAAAAAATCCTAATAACTTAATACAACAAGTTATTAATAATAACTAACATATCCAAACCAACTAAAAGTTACAACACCAATGAAATAAAAAAAACTTACAATCATCCTTAAAATTTAAAAATAAAGTTTAAATATAACATATTACAACTTCAAAATAATCTTTATATCTTCATCTTTCACCGCTGTCTCTTCCATGTATTGGCCTCTGGAGCTTTCAAATAAAAGCAAACCTTGATAGTTTATATAGGTTAAATAAACTTTGAATAAATATATAATAAAAGCTCAAAAGACTACACCTCAAATTATAAGATAAATAATAAGTAACTTTGAATATTTTATAATCAACAAATAATAATATACCCATGTAACCCAACCTCAACTATATGCCAAAAAATTAACGAATATACAAGAAATGAAATCAGCTCCACATTATGCCATAAAAGCAACTTTCAAGTGTGATGTATTTGAATCTCTTTGAAGTCCTCTTCATACTATAAAAATTGTAACAATTTATAAAAAAAATAAAATATTAACATTGTAAAATAAAACATAAACATGTACATAAACAACAATAAAAAAGCTCAAAATATTAAAATTTAAAAATAGCACAAAATCAAATTTAAACTTAAAATATGATAAAAATTTGAGATTTACTTTTCTTTTTCACTATATCCCTTAAAAAGCAAGCCAATCTTCACCCCATAATAATACTTTAACCATGTCTGCTCCTAAAGATGCATGATGTGGTTCAATAACTCTCCCCCCAGCACTGAATGTTGACTCTGAAGCTACAGTTGTGATTAGAATTGATAAAACATCACATGTCATCTTTGATAACACTCAAAACTTTAGAGACTTAATCTTCCACCAATCTAAGACATCAAAATTTAAATTTTCACAAAGATGAACACCTTCTTCTAGTTATATATTTAAATCAGATTTAACTTGTTCAATTGATTATTCAAGATGTCTTATATAACTAAAAAATTAAGCCCTCACTTCACTTGTTCCCATCGTCACAGCACTAGAAGATTCATTTTGATTCTCACTTTCACCCTCTTTTTCACTACCATTTGCTTTATGAGCTTCAACATAATCTCTATAAAGCATACACAAAGTCTCACGAATAGTTATAATATGTTCAATGATATATGATCTTGAGTAAATCATAGGAAAATGCCACTCAATCAATTTCATTTTATATCTTGGATCTAAAATGGTTGTCATAGAGATCAACAAATTGCACTCACCCCAATACATGTCAAACCCATCTTTCATCTTCATAATCATTGAATGCATAAACTCATTTTCATCAAGATATTTTTCATCCAACAACCTCTTGATATTATAAAGCTCGGAAAAAAAAAATTTGATGTTGGATATTCAGAACCTAGCATAACATGTATGATATTACCCAATTGAAATAAATAATTTTAAAAGCATATAAATCACAAAATTAATTAAGATTAGTCAAATAAAATAATAATACCTAAAATGATTTTTGCAAGTTCATTAAATGCTGCAATAAATGAGGAAATTTCAGCAACTTTCATCTAATCATCCTCACTAGGCAAGAACAAGCAACTTGCTTCTCTTTTTGAATATCTAGGAAAACAACTTTGAACTCCAAGATAGTCAACAACATAAATAATGCTAAAATCCACCTATGCAACAATCAAAAATAAGTTTCTTTGAAGGCAACTTCAATTGCTTAAAAATTTCTCCAAAAATATTCAGATGACTATCTTACTGTGTCACATGTTTAACACTTTCTTGTACATTCTTAATTATATCTCCAATCTCGAATAACCCATCTTGTACAAGAAGATTTAGATTATGTGCACAAAACCTTACATGAAACAACTTGCCACAAAGAGCAAGTTGATTTTTATAGGAAAGGATTCTTTTGACATGCGAATAACAACATCAGTGTAAGAGACACTATCAACTATCACACTCCAAAATTTATCATTAATTTCTCATTCAACCAAACACTTCCTTTTAAGGCATCACAAATGACAACTCTGGAATGAGGTGGTAGTACATCACAAAAACTAAGAGTATGCTTTTGCAATTTCTAATTAGAATCTTTAAAATGGAAAGTAACAACCATATAATAAACCTTTCGATTGGTTGACTTCTATATATTAGTTGTCACAATTACTTAATTTTCATATTTCAAAAGAGTGGAAACTTTTTTATTTTCCACCTCATAACTTGAAAAGTAATTTTTTCTTATAGTTACACTACTAACCTTTTGATAACATAGAGTTATAGTCTCCATCAACAAATTAAACACTTCATACTCCACAAAAGAAAATGGTAGCTCATGGACCATGATCAAATGAGATAATATATCTCTAACCTTAGTTTGGTCATATTTAAAATTTTGTATTAAAGCTACCATTGCATACTCTATTATAGAGGAATTGAGTGTTAGTTCCTTTTGTCCAAACAACTTTATTTTCCTTCTAATACAATTTTCTTTAATGTGCCTAAGTAAGTGAGGTGAAGTTCTAGCCTTAAGAACTGTAAAGCACCACTTGCAATGGATGCATTCAGCCTTTCCTGATTTATCAGGAAGGGTGACTATTTTAAATTTAGACCTTAATTGGGAGGTGCACTTTCGCTTCTTTGTGCAATCGCCCCCACCCACTTCACTATCTTCAATATTTTCAACCCCATCAACACCCATAGTTGTAGATGATGTGTTTTCCTTATTCAAATTCACATTTTCTACAACAACATCTATAGCATTTTCATTATATGACTTTTTTGTGAATTTTCAGGGGATAACATACTGGAAACATGGCCAGACATCCTATACAACATAACAAAACAAATTGGAAAATAAATAAGGTAGATTTCATATAATTTCAACATGGAAAATATATATGAAAATTTGGAAAACTTTAAACACCCCAATTTAGCAACATAGAATTCAATCAAAAATAGTAGAAGACATTTGATTCACACATTCATTAAAACATTCACTTTTGGGTCTATCATAACAAGTTTATTTTATGTTTTCTCTTTCATTTGGTATTCATTCTACTAGAGCAAGGGGTGAAAGTGACAAAAGTCAAAAGAGCTGAGAGAATTGTAGCCTACAGAAATGAGTTTTTCCCTTTGTGATGCAAAGATCGGTAGTCTAAGTAAATTGAGTCAATAAAATCTAAGTTGGTGCATTAGCCATGCTTTCTTTGCAGCAAAATATAACCTTGCACTCGATTCTTTGATTTGTAGAAGTTAGTGAGAGATGGAGCAATGCCATTTCTAGCAATATTTCAAATTTCCCATTGTAGAGACCAAGACATAGAGAAAGATACCAAAGCTATAAGGTGTAAAGAGATTGGCCATAAAGAGATAACAAATTAACAATGGAAGAAAGGAAAAGAAGAAGAGAACAGGGGAGTGTGCAGCATGGCGGGCGTCGGGTGGTGGTAGAGAATGGGAAAGCCGAGAGAGTAATATCTAATATGGTCTTTAAGGTTTTTTAATGGGGATGGGAAAGAAAAGATCAGAAATTTGGAAGTCAGAACATCGAAGTGATTGAAAATGTGTCAAACTTTTCGTGAGCCTATTCACGAGCTTGTTCACGAACATATTGCGAGCCTATTCGTGAGCATGTTCATGAGCTGGTAAATGAGCATATTCACAAACTTTTGCAAGCCAAACTTAAGGAAGCTTGGGTTAAGCACGTTTAACTTACTAGCCAAAATGGTGTTTGGGCTCGGCTCATTTAAATTAAAAAATGAATTAAAATGAGCTTTTACCGAGCTGAGCTCCGAATGAATCATAAATCATTTGGTTCGGTTACACCCCTATATCTATCTATCTATCTATTTATTATATATATATATATATATCATTCTATCTATATATTTGTCTATCTATCTATCTATCTATATTTCTATCAATCTATTTATCTGTCTATCTATTTATCTATCTAGATGTCTATCTATTTATCTATCTATCAATTTATTTGTCTATCTATTTATCTATCTATTTGTCTACCTATCTGCTTATCAATCTATCTATATATCTCTCTTTCTTTCTGTTTATCTTTTTGTCTATCTATCTATGTATCTATCTATTTATCTGTCTATCAATCAATCTATCTATCTATCTATATTTTTATCAATATATCTGGTTATTAATCTATCTATCTATCAATTATTAGAAAAATATATATATCTATCTATCTATGTATTCATAAATTGATAGATAGATAGATAAAGAGATAGATAGACAAATATATCAACATATTATTAGAAAAATAGATAGACAAATAGATATAAAGATATCTAAACAAATACATCGATAGAAAAATAGATATATAGATAGTCATATAGATAGACAGATATAAAGAGTGATTGATAGATAGATAGTTAGATAAACAGATAGAAATAAAAATAGATAGATAATAAGATAGATAGATATATAGATAGATAGGCATATAGAAAGAAAGATATATAGATAGATAGATAGACATATAGATAGAAGATTGATAGATAGATTGAGAGATAGATAGAAAGATAGAATGATTGATGGACATATATATAGACAGATAGATATATATATATTAATGTATAGTATTTTAGAGAGATAGCTTGACAGATAGATAGATAGATAGATAGATATAGAGATAGATAGATATATAAGTATAAAGATATACATATAAATAGATTGATAGATATATAGATATAGATATAGATAGATATATATATATATATATATATATATATATATATATATATATAGATATATATATATATATATATATATATATATATATATATATATATATATATAGCTAGATAGATAGATATATAGATAGATTGATAAATAGATACTCAATCAGATAGATATATAAATAGATAGACAAATAGATAGATAGACAGATAGATAAACAAATAGATATATAAATAGTTAGACAGATATATAAATAGATAGATAGATAGATACATAGATATATCGATAACTAGATATATAGATAGATATACAGATTAAAAATTTGATAGATAAATAGATATAATATTAGATAGATTAATAGAGAGAAAGATAAATAGATAGATTGATTGATAGCGAAATTTATATAAAAATTGATAGATACATTGATAGATTGATTAATAAATAGATAGATTGATTGATTGATAGCCATATTGATAGATAGATCAATTTTAGATTTTTAGATAGATAGATAAATGATATATAGACAAAAAGATAGAATGATAGATAGATAAATAGATTGATATATTATTTGCCAGATAGATAGACCAAAAGATAGACAAATATATATATATAGTCAGATATATAGATAGAAAGGATAATAGATATATATACAGATAGAAGATAGATAATGAGACAAATTGATAGACAAATAAATAGACAAATATATAGATCAAAAGATAGACAGACAGATAGAAATATAGATAGAAAGATAGTTAAATATACAGATATTAGATAGATAGATAGATAGATAGACATATAGATAGATAAATTGATAGATAGACAGATAGATAGATAGATAAATATAGAAATATATAGGCAAATTAATAGATAGATAGATATACATTTAGATTGAAAGATAGATAGACTGATAGATTTAAAGATAGATAGGTAGTCAGACAGAAAGACAGACAAAAAGATTGATAGATAGATAGATAGATAATTAGATTGATAAATAGTTAGACAATTAGATAGAAAGGCATAAAGATAGACAAATAGAATGATAGATAGATAAATAGATAGATAAATAAAAAGATAGATAGACTGATAGAAAGCAAGACAAATAGATAGTTAGATAGATAGATAGTCTGATAAATAGATAGATAAATAAATAGATAGATAGAAATCTAGATAGATAGATAAATAGATAGATAGGCAGATAGATAGACAGATAGATAGATATATAGATAGATAAATTGATAGATAAATAGATAGATAAATAGATAGATTGAAATAGAGATAGATAGATAGATAGACAGATAGATAAATAGATAGATAGACAAATAGATAATTTGATAAATAGATAGATAGATTAATACAAAAATAGATAGATAGATAGTTTGTTAGATTGAAAGATAGCTATAAAGATTTTTAGAAAGATAGATAGGTAGATTGATAGACAAATATATATACACATATAAAGAATGAATGAAATATAGATAGATAAATAGATAGATAGACATATAGATAGATAGATATATTGATAGATTGATTGATAGATTGATAAACATTTTGATAGATTTATAGACCAAAGATTGACAGACAAATATATAGATATATCAATAGTTTATTAGAAAAAAAAATAGACAAATATATATTATATAGATAGATAAAGAGTTAGATGGATATTTTGATATAATGATAGTTAGATAGATTGATAGATAGATATAGAGAGAGATAGAGATAGATAGATATATTGATATATTGATCGACATATTTCAAAATAGATTGTTAAATAGATTGATTGACATATTTATATATAGATTGATTGATATTAGATAGATAGATAGATATGCAGATTAATATATAGATAAATAGACTTATTGATTCATTGATATATAGACAAATAGATAGATAGATAGATAGAAATTTCTATAGATTATTAGTCAAATATATAGCTAGTTTGATAGATATATAGACAAAATGAAAGTCTAATAGATAGACAAAATAGATAGATATATAGATAGATAGATATACATATAGATAGACACACACACACACACATACACATATATAGAGACAGATTGATAAACAAATTGATAGATAGATAGACACACATATATACAGATAGCCAGTTAGATAGATTGCAAAGATAGACAGATAGATTTAAAGATAGACAGATCGATAGATAGATAAATTGACAAAAAAATAGGAAGATTGAAAGATAGAAAGACAGAAAGTTAGATATATAGATACAGAGATAAATAGATAGATAGTTAGATAGATAGACAGATAGCTAGATAGATAGATACACTACAAAAAATGTCAATATAGCTAGGAAAATTTATCTAGGGATCATTCTCTAGCTAAATTGCAAGGTATTAGCTAGAGAATATTAAGGGATTTCTTATTTTGTATTGAAATAAAATGTAGTGATGGATTAGCTATGGAATTTCACTTTTGAAAATATTCCCTCACCATTTTATTCGTAACTTTCTATGCAACAAAAAGCCGTAGATTTAAAGATAGATTTATTGACGTAATTTTCATAGCTAATTAGATCTAGAAATAATCTGGGGCTATTTTTTTTGTAAATTTCCATGCAATGAAAAGCCGTAAATATAGCAACGGATTTAGCAAGGAAATATCCCTAGCTATTTACATCTGGAATATAGCTATGGATTTAGAGATAGAATTTCCCTAGTTAATTACATCCATGATATAGTGATTGATTTTGCGATGGAATTTTCCTAGCAAATTAAATATTTGATATAGCGACAGATTTAGCAACATATTTTTCTAGCTAATTACAATCGAGATATAGCGAAGGATTTAGTAGGGTAATTTCTCTAGTTAATTAGATCTAGAATATAGCGACAAATTTATTGATGAAAATTTCTTAGCCAAATACATCCTTGATATAACAACATATTTCGTGATGAAATTTTCCTAGCTAATTAGTTCGACAAAATTCGTTCCTAAATAAATATCTGAATTTATTTTTTTATAATTTTATAAAAAATTCGAAGCAATTATTCCTTAAATTTTTACTTTCTCAAAATATATGCATTTAGCTGGAGATTTTTCCCCTACTATTTGGGCTAGTGATAATTTCCAATGCTAATTTATAATCATTTAATATTTTTAAAAATTATTTATTTTATTATTTTATTTAATTTTTTATATCAAAGGTATTTCATGGTCTATAGATCAGCAATCCTTGAAACACACAATCTCCTCATATAATTATAAAAATATGATATTATAAATAAAAAATTTCATAAATATATATATACAAATAAAGATTTATAGTAGATAAATCAAATTATTATTTTTTTGATTATAAATTATTAAAATATTATAAAAAATATTTTTCTGAAATTTTTAATTATGATATTTAAATATTTGTATTAAATAAAATAAAATAATTTATTATTTATATATAAATATTTTGAAAATATTTTAATTAATAAATTAACATAAATAAAAATTACTACAGATAAAAAGCTAAAATAAACAATTATTTGATTAAATAAAAAAATTTATAGAATTATATGAATTAACGAATAAACAAGTAAATATTAATATCATTCATATATTTATAAAATATTTTAATGATTATAGAAATCTTTTAAAAAAATATCTAAGTGTGATTATTAAATGAATACTTCAAAGATTCAAATTTATAATGACTAAAAGATTCAAAATTTATGCATTTATAATTATTTCATATTATATTAATACAAAATAAATTGAATTCTTAAAAACTTATAACCTATATATATATATGAAATACTTTATTATTATATTATATTATTTTATTTATTTATGAAATAATATCATTTATGGTTAAATAAAAATCTATTTCATATTTTTTATTTAAATTATTTATTTTTTATAATTTTAGTTTACTTTTATATTTTTGTATCTTTATTTTCTATATATTTGCTTCAAATGTTTGTTTTTATAGTTTCCGTGAAAAAATAATGGTAAGGCTTTAAGCACTAAAAATTTGTTCTATCTTTCAATGACGATGAGAGGAGAAGCAAAACAGAACTACGAGAGCAACCTATAACAAATATTCTAACAAACATTGTATTTAATTTTTTCTAATAAACATTTTTTTCTAATATTTATATTAATATTATATCAGAAAAGCCTATATATGTTTTAAAATTAAATTATGGAAATTTAAAATTTATTAATAAAATTTAATAAAATAGAGTTGATGAAAGTTATTTTAAAAATAATCTTATATTAGTATTTTTGAGTAAATAGAAAATAATAAATTTTAAAAATCTAGGTTTGGGTCGGGAACTATAATTACAAAAATTTCCAAACATTATCGTATTTTTGATTATTGGCATAAAATATCAGAATAATGTTACAATATTTTTAAGTTAATGTTTTTTTTAATTAATGATGCTGATTACTAATCTGTTGTTTCAATTTTTTGAAGTAGCTTCATGATTATAACCTCAAAAAATTCAAAATGTTCAATTAAAAATTAAATATTTAATAATTTTATCAATATATTTATTATTGAAAAACATAAATATAATTTAATCAATATACATTTAAATTAAAATTTATTGACAAACATAAATAAAATGATTAAATGTATTTGTTGGAGGAGACATGAGAGCTCATGATTTTGTGACTACCAATATTTAGTGAGGGAAGGTTCAAGTTGACTCGGGGAGGCGAGGAGAAGAGGATGAGCACATCTCAAAATTGTGCTGCCACAAGCTATGGTAATAGCTGATCAGAAGTTTTACAAGGACATCACAGATCATGTCCATATGGGCACAGTTTGGTTTTTAAAGAATATTTGGGTTTTCTTTTTTTTTAATTTTCCACCAATTTTTTTTCTCTTTTCTTCTATTTTCATAGCATTATATCAGTTTGACTCTACACCATTAATAAAACAATAAATGGTTAGAGTAAACTTTGTTTTTTTTACTGTTTAATTTTTTACAGTTTTATTGATTTCAAATACTAAAAGTTTGCATATTGTTTTCTGCTTCTGTATCTTAAGAAATATAATTATGCTTAATGTTTTCTGCTTCTGTAACTTTGGAAAAAAAAATCCTAATGTTTATAATTTCTATTTTGGTTGTCTCTAAATATGATTATAATATAGAAAGATATCCAATTAAACAATAGTAATTGATATGTTATTATACTTTTTTGGTAAGTTACTTGTGCCATAGAAGTGTGAGAAACAATCAAAGGTGTAAATATCATTAGTAGAGGCAAAATATTGGTCCGAGTTTACATTTACCTGCAAACTCACTTGGTTGAGATACTTGTTGAAGGATTGACAAGTTTCTCATTTGGAAGTAGCAAATTTATTTTGTGATAGTCACATAACCTTGCACATTGCTACCAACTTTGTTTTCCATGAACATAAGAAATATATTGAATTAGATTGTCACATAATCAATTAGAAAATCCAAATTGGAAAATTCAAAACATCTTATATGTTACCATGAAAGCAAATCACAAATTTATTAACTAGAAAATTATAAGCCCTAGTGATTCACATGCACCTTAGCATGTTGGGAGTTATTGACAAACATATTTCAACATGAAGAGAATTATTAAAGTAAAGAAAAAATGCATTCAATTAGCATTCACATTTAATTAATATTCAAATTAGTTATAAAAGTGATTTGTAGATCAAACATTCGAATGGCATTTAGGCTAGAGTAATTTTAGGATTGTGACTTTTTCATGACTTTATGTATAACTAAAATAGTTTTTTTTGCACTTGTATACAATAGGTATCCTTATATAATTCAATCATTTAAATACATAATAGCTCTTTTCCATGATTACTAGTGTGGTTTGGGCTTTTTTTGGTGATCAAATTAAGCTCGTGCCTGATTTAATGACATTCATATTATGAACCAGGGATAAGTTGTATTCATGATTATCACAATATAAACTAGGATCAATAAACATGGAATAGAGTAGTCTATGTGAGTAGGTAAAATTTTTTATTATGTTAGAGCTCATAATTTAAAAATTCATACTTATCCAATTATTATGATAGACACATAGATAGACACATAGATAGGCTCATCGATAGACATATTGAAAGATAGATTTATAGACCCCAAGCTAATTAGTTTAAAAAAATCACTCGTTAATTAGTTATCAGGAAAATTTTTTTATAATTATATATTAATAGCAAGCGATTAGCCCTTAAATTATAATTATCAAAAAATATATCCATTTTGCTAGGCATTCTTCCCTAACTATTTAGCTTAAGATTAATTTTTGTCATTAATCTATACTGAATTATTTTGTTTTAATATATTATTTGTTTTAATATTTGATGTAATTTTGTATATACAAGGTTTGTCATGGTCAATGGATGAGGAATCATTGAAAGACACCTTCTCTTATATAATTATACAAATAGGATATTATAAATAATAAATTTAAAAAATATTTAAATACGAATAAAAATTTATATTAATAAAAACAAAAATTAATATTTTTATTTTAGAAATTTTAAAAAATTATAAAAATATTATATGAATTATTTAATTATGATTAAATAATTCATATAATATCTTTAAAAAAATAATTATAAAAAAATTTGAATTATTTGAATTTTAAAAAATATTCATATTTTTCCAAAATTTTAAATATAATAAATTGATATTTAAGTATAAATAAATGCTATTGCAGTTTGGCGAACATTGTATTTACATTTCAACGTGTTCCAAAGATTTTTATTTATCATCAACTCATCTTATTTCTTTCATTTTTAGATGTTACATTACTTTCTTCAATGGGGCATTGCCATAAAAATTTTGAACGGAAATTATCAATGAGCTAATATGTTTCTTAAATCAATGAGTTTTTGGCGCATAACTCAATTACTTAAAAATTGTTGGCCAAGGATGCTGGATGTAATAGAAAACATTCATGATGATTTTCTTCACTAACAGAACTTATGAAAAAATTAATTATTTTTGGCTTCATACTAATATTGATGGACAAGTGGTTTTGGCTATACTCAGAACCTCAATATTCAAATTCAGAATATAAATGGTTTTTATGTGGATTACATGCGTGTGTTTCTTATGGAACATCTTAAAGAATATCTAAAAAAAAGAAAAATATCATGGATGCGCATAAGGTGATGACATATATCAGAAAAACACAATAAATTGAAAACTTTATGTTTATGGGGGCAAGCTACATATGTTTTGAAACTTTTGCAGAAAATTGTGAATTTAAAAAGGATGTGGGACATTCTTCTATGTATGTCTTAGAAATTATAAAATAACTCATTGCTTCAAGATATCTTATGGGATTTAAATGATCTAATTTTATATGTAACTTTTGAAACACATATTCAAACTATAATCATTATGAGATTTAAATTATCCTATATTTAAGAAACTAACAATATTTCTCAATTATTCTATAATTTATTATTTTTTTATAATTATTTAATGTTTTATATGAGTGCTTTTAAGTATGTAAGTTATCATAATCATTTTCATATTTTTATATAGAGGATTACAAAACATATTTGTAGTGAGAATTATGTGTGTATTTTGTAAGCTATATTTTTTTATGAGTATTTATTCTTTATGACTTAAATGTGTGATTTTATAAATTCTAATTTATTAGATTTTATTAGAATTTTTAAGTTGAAAGTATTTAAATGATAATAATACTAAGATGTGTAATAACTTAGGAAATCTTCGTGTTGAATGTATATATAAGAATAATATTGAGATGTGTGATATTTTTAAAGTCTTGGAGCGATGATAAGTGACTTGATCCAAGTAAGCTAAGTCTCATATTTGAGACTTGTCAGATATAGTTGTTAGAGATATGGCTTAGATTTCCTTTCAATTTACCAAAATAATATATGTAGAGAATTTTTTATTAAGTGCTAAAGAAAAGATCACAAGTGAATCTACTCCTCCTCGAGGTATTGATGATAATTTTTCAAAGCCTACTAGTTTAGATGAAATTTAATTTAGTGTGTCGTTTTGGTCTGTCAAAGGTTCCACATACAAGCCATATTTTGACATTGACACTTGTTATTAAATGAGATGCAGAAATTAAAATAAATAATATAATTTAACTTGAATACAAATTGAAATAGCATAAATCAAATTTCAATAACTCTTATATACATATTAACACATAAAAACTCCTTATATATGAGGCAAGTTCATTTGAGTGGCCCACATGAGTTGGGTGCTCCCATCAAGAAGGAAAATAAAAGTAATAAACCTCAAATTTCAAATAAGTAACTCCAATAACAAATTTCAATATCCTTTTTATACAGGTGTTTGTATGTTCAAAATATCAAAAGTTAAAATTAACAAATTAATTTTAACTAGAATCAGAGAATATTTACTTGTAACATAATAAACTAAAAATAATTAAAACAATAATTGTGTTGGCTATAATAAGAGCATCCAATGATGTTCTCAAATAATTTTTGGGTGTTCAAGAGAAGATCCTAAAGAACTAGAAGTCTATTATAGTTAGATTATAGGCAATGATGTCGGCTCGTGAAGGAAGGTTGGCTCACATAAGAGGTTTATATGGAGAAATATCTAAATAGAATCAATTTGTATGATAAGTATTAATAATGAAAGCATATGACAACATGAAAATTTTCCAAAATGTGGGTTAAATTGTTTATGGCCCTTATTACAAAAATATGATACAACATGCATGGGTGACCCATGAAATTTGAAATTCTTGGATGAGAAGACAATCCCGGGTTAGAAAAAACATCTACAAGATTCATCAAAGTAGAACTTGAACTTGCCACTATATGTGGAACATCTTTAAGTTGTATTGACCAATCCCTATCATGAAATTCATCATCTTTACCATAAAAAATATTGCTAGCGAAATTATGTTTAATGTCTGTTATATTTAGTTTTTTTATTAAACTACTTTGTATAACCAAAGTGTTTTTTATTACAATATTTTGTGAGTGCAGAAAATAAATATTGAAAGATTGGGAATGTAGCAATAGCACAATAATGGGGGTCCTACTACCCGGTCAAAGGGCCGAAGAAAATTTTGGAGCACAGCCTGATCTATCCAAGTGAACTAACCCACTCCATCATTGATATCAAAAAATTATTTAATATAAATTGATTTTTATTTTTGTTTTTCACTGCTACCAATTTTCTACAAAATTGTTCATTTTCATTTTCTCTCTCTACGTGATTTTTTTCTTCGCGATTGCTGCATCCATAAGACATTGTTTTGGTAATAATCTATAACCACATAATCATTTTTCTAGTGGATGTAGCTAGTCATGCTGAATGACAAGTGAATCAAATAATTTTATGTGTTTCTAGATTATTGTTTGATTTTCTGCTATGATACTGGATTCTGGTTGTAGATATATCATTTTTCACTTTTCTTCTTCTTCTGAATCTATAAATTTACAAATCTTGGTAGCAGAATTACTAACAATACCTCATCTCAAATCATAAAGCCAACAAATTCATCATGTTGTCTAAGAAAGGAAATATTTTTTTCTTGACTAATTGGCTTTTTAATAAAATCAAAAGATTTATGCTTAGTAATGATTAAAGAATTATACTATGAAAATTTTAACTTATTATCTAATATAAATTTTCTAGCATCATTAAGATCATTACCAAAACATATGTATTTGGATTAAATTGTTCTTTTTGATTTAGAATATTTAGTCTAAGATTGCCTTGACATATGAAAGGAATCCTCACTGACAACAAATGTAGTTGATGGTCTATATTTATTGTATATATTTTAATATATTCATAATAGAATAAGTTGAATTTCTTATTTTCTTTCAGAATAAGTGTCATGATAGTCTATATGGAGGAAAGAATTCACTAAAAAAAAATCCCAAATATCTAGGGACAATTCCCTAGCTAAATGGGGGGTTTCCATTGCTAAATAGGATATTACGATGGATTAACGACGGATGCTTTCCAAATCTAAAGTGCCTGTCGCTAAAAATTAGGGAGGGAATGAATCCCTAGCTAAACCAGTCAATCAAAATAAAGTTCTATTTTTTTGTCCGAGTCACGATGTGTAATGTATAGTTAAAAATTCTCTCTTCTACAAACTTCATATGGAAAACATTGTGATATCATATCTATACAAAAAATTAAACCAATCAATCAAATCAAAATAAATAAATAAAGTTCTATTTTGATAAATATATAATACTGTAATATATATGTACATATATACTAGTATTTCACTAATTACATATAATACTGTAGTATATATGTACATATATATTAATACACACACACACACACACACATATATAGAAGTATAAATATATATATACACTGCTGTATATATGTACACATATACTATAGTGTATATGTTTACACGGGTATATATGTATATGTACATATATACTGGTATATATGTAAAAGTATTTATATGTACATATATACTCGGTATATATACATATAGACTATAGTGTATATGTATACATTGATATATGTATATGTATATATATATACAGGTATATATATACAAGTATTTATATGTACATATATACTTAGTATATGTACATATATACTATAGTGTATATGTACATATATATGTGTATACATATACACTGTAGTATATATGTACATATATATGTACTTGTATGTACGTATACACTATAGTATATATGTACAAGTATCTACATATATACTAGTAAATACTTGTACATATATACCAATGTATACGTATACACTTTAGTATATATGTACATATACACTACAGTGTATATGTACATATACTACAGTGTATATATGTACATATACACATATACTAGCAAATATCTACACATATATACTAGTATATATATGGCATGTGTGTGTTTTATACCGGTATATATGTATATATACATATATACTTGTATATATGTATAAGTATTTATATTAAAGTTGAGCATAAATATCTATTATGGAGCATGAACATCAACCAGCTAAAAATTCTGTCATAAACATAAAAAAATAAACAAACACATAACCATGGCTGCAAAAATCATCTTTGTTTGTTTGAAATTTGTAACTCGATTTTATAGGATAAAAGTTCAATACATACATACATACATACAATGCATAAAGTATAATCTATTTATTAAATTGATGTTGCTTTATCTCCCCCAACTCCTCTGGTCGCCAGCTTTCTATTGCGACAAAGTTGTCCTAGTCACGGTACATTATGTCTAGTGAAAAATCCATTCTCTTCTATAAGCTCCGTATTAAAAATAATGTGGTACCATATCTGTAGGAAAATTAAATAGTCAATGAAATCAAAATAAATAAATAAAATAAGTTATATTTTGATAAATATATAATATTACAGTATATATGTACATATATACTACAGTATATATGTTCATATATACTACAGTTTATATGTACATATATATAAGTGTATACATATACACTATATTATATATATACAAGTACACTATAGTGTATATGTACATATACTATAGTGTATATATGTACATATATTGAGTATTTATATGTACATATAAATATGTACATATACTATTGTGTATTTGTACATATATACTGGTATATATGTACATATACATATAGACTGGTGTATATGTACCTATACATATAGACTAGTATATATGTACAAGTATTTTTATGTACATATATACTCAATATGTGAACATATACACTGTAGTGTATATGTAGATATATACAAGTGTATACATATACACTACAATATATATGTACATATACATTGAAGTGTATATGTACAAGTATGTACAGATATACTGGTAAATACTTTTACATATATACCAGCGTATACATATTCACTACAGTGTAAATGTACATATACTATAGCATATATATGTAGATATATTGAGTATTTATATGTACATATAAATATGTACATATACTGAAGTGTATATGTACATATATACTGGTATATATGTACATATATATATATATACATATATACTGGTATATATGTACATATACACAAAAACTAGTAAATACTTGTACATATATACCAGTATATACGTATATGTGTCCAAATACATATATACTGGTATATATGTACAAGTATTTACATAAAGTAGAGCGTAAGCACCCATTATGGAGCATGAACATCAAACAGCTATATATTCTGTTATAAGCATAAAAAATCATCTTGGTTTGTTCAAAATTGCGTTGAACCTAAAAATATAAGGCACAAGAAATTAACAACTAGATTTTACATGATGAAAGTTCAATACATACATACATACATGGATACATACATACATATATGACCTTTTTCTCTTACCTCTACAAGTATTTACATAAAGTAGAGCATAAATATTCATAATGAAGCATGAACATCAAACAGCTAGATAGTCTATCATAAGCATTAAAAAAGGAACAAACACTTTAACCAGGGCTACAAAAATTATCTTTGTTTGTTCGAAATTATGTTGAACCTGGAAATACAAGGCACAAGAAATTTGTAACTAGATTTTACAGGATGAAAGTTCAATACTCACATACACACACAAACACACATGGATACATACATACATACATGAATACATGCATACATATATGACCTCTTTTTTATCTTCCCTCTACAAGTATTTACATAAAGTAGAGCGTAAACACCCATTATGGAGCATGAACATCAAACAGCTAGATATTCTATCATAAGCATAAAAACATGGAACAACACCTTGGAACCAGGGCAACAAAAATATCTTTATTTGTTCGAAATTGTGTCGAACCTAAAAACACAAGGTACAAAAAATTTGTAACTGAATTTTACCAGATGAAAATTCAATACATACATACATACATGGATACACACACACACACATACACACACACACATACACACACACACACACATACATACACACACACACACACACAGACATATATATATATATATATAAGAACAAGCTAAAATAAATGATTAAAATTTAACATATGAATGTTTGAAATTGCATCATCAATAAAAAACCATACTCATAACCAGATGGAAGACATAGCCGAAAAAATTATAATTTATTAGTGAGGCCTTGATTTTGGATATCAGCCTAAATCAAGAGAAAAGATGGACCTACCTGAACTTACCTAGAGAGAGAATATTAAGAAAGCACATCATTATCATACTCTTAAAAAATTTAGGAGTGCTAAATTATTAAAATATTACAATTGGATATTTGTTTTTCTCTAACCAATTATAAATTGTAAAAGAATATAAATGCTAAATGTTTGATAAATTTTCTCAGTATCCTCAAAATTAAAAAAAAATGCTTAAATGATGAATACTTAACATCATTTTCACTCCTAAAAATAAGAACTACAAGAAAAGCATTATTCAATAATATCATTGGAGGTTGTACTCAGAATACAATACCCTTGCTTAGTGCAAGATTTATGAGATATTGATATCTCGATAATATTCTTTCAAAAATCAATAAAAGCTCTCTCTAATACATCTCAAATACAAGACATATTGTCCTTTGACAAAGATACTTGTCATCACATCAAGACAATGACCTCTAATATATACATACAAATAAGAACTTCTAAATTAATCATGATCTACTGGACATGACTTTTAAATCTCACAAAGAGAGAGAGATAGAAATGAGCATTAAAACTTGATGATCTCAATCCAAAGATGTATATACTAAATGGAAACATTCAAAATCTATTTTAAATGAGTTTTCTATCATATCAGCTAATCCATTTTAGAATAATGAGTCGGACATTCCAATTACATTATATACAAATATATATAATAAAGAGGGACCCAAGGAAAAGATCGACCGACAAGACTATGTTGGTAATAAATGATTTTACATTGCCTTATAATATTGATTTTTGGAACACATTATTTCATATGATTAACATGACCACTAATAGGTTATTACTTTCTATTTATCATCACATATATAAAATATGTAATAGTTAGATATAAAGAATACATTCCTTTATAATAATTTATATAAAAAATGCTTATGTAGTAGTCGTTAGGATTTATTATTCCTGAAAGCAGAGAACACATATATGATATAGAGAATATGAAAGGCAATTTATAGCTTCAAGCAATCTCCCAATAAATGATTTAATAATTTTACTCAATATTTACTATATTTTGTCATTGAAATATGTCAAAATTTTCTATTTTTTTAAAATGATCAAGATATTTGTATGTGAAACTAATTGTATATGATGATAATGATCTAATTACATGAGATAATCATTTTTATATATCTAAACTAAAATATACAAACCAAGTTTCAGACATTATTTGAAATATCTGAGATTTTTTTTAGTATTAAGATCAAATACTCAAAAAGTATGACAGCTCTTTCGCAGAGAAAATAATATATATATATTTTATTTGATAAGATATATCAAGATGTACATTGTTGGCTTACTACTTTATCTAAATATAGTCATGTATAAAGCTTTTATTGTTTTACATATAGTAAGATACAATTATTTATAGTTATATGTTATTATACATATATTATATATAGTTATAAATATTTTTATATAGTTAAACACATAGTTATATATAGATATATTCATACAAATAGTTATACATAAATATTACAAAGTTATAAACTAATATATTGGTTTACATATATGTATACATATATGTATACTCAGTTGCAAATATAGTTATATTTAATTATATAGAGTCTTATAGTTATACAAATATTTATATATAGTTATAAACATATAATTAAACATAATGTTGTATGTTGTTTTAGCATAAAAAAATGAATTATTATTAGATGAAAACTTTTTTCATGTGCAATATCTCTCTTATGTCCTGATTCTTATAGTAAAAGATAAAATAAATGAGATTACAAATTCAATTATTCATTTTTATTAATATATGAAATATGTGAAAAAATCTTCTTCTCATTTATAATTTTTCAAGAAACATATTGGAGAAGAAAGAATTGTGTCTAACAAATCTTTGTGTTTCGATATACCAACAAGATAAATCTCAACATATTTAATGATAAGTATAATTATAGCTCATAAAAAACATTTGAACGTATAAAAGAACAAAAATAAATAAATTTTATGATTAAACAAAAAGGATAGATAATTAAAGAAGATTGACAAATGATGAGAAGTTTGTATGATTTCTTATAAATGTTTTATACCACCACATTACATATTTAGGGGTCAAAATATCATATATATTACTTTTAACACTTATTTTCATGAAGTGAATTGCTTCAAATCATTCTTTTATAATGATAACAAAGCAAGCATATTTTTTTTGTGAATTATGACCATACTAATGAGCATTACATTTTAAAAATATTGTCACAATGACAAGATAAATGTGGTATTAATTACAGTGATATTGTTGGATCATTGTTATAAGTTAAAATACATGAAATTTTAGTATTCAAAATTTTAGCATATTATCCAGATTAAAAAAATAATAAGAAATATAAAATCTTTTATAAGTTAATTTACCTATAATATTCATTAACACTACTAAAAAATACTTCTAACTGTATTATTAATATTCTCAAAACTCTAAAAATAATAACAATAATATAGAATACTGATAAATTATTTTGTAACATAAAGAAATTAGGGAATACATGTAAGTAGTCTTATGACTACACTAAGATGTAGGAGTATAAATGGGACCACAACTATTAGTATATTGTGGTTATTTTTTGAATTGAAAACTCCGAACCTCAACAAGAAATAAAAATGCAGAAATATTTATTAGATAGATATTCATGAGCACCTACATCACATAATAATAAGAAAAAACATATAATATTGGAACCAAAGACCATGAAAAGAAACTTCATGTTAAATCATTAGAACATGTCAACATTCAACATAATTACACATCAAAACCGGCACAACATTATCATAATCGTAGTCTTGCAATCTCTTTGCTCCAATGTAAATTATGATTTTCATATCAATCTAGCCACATATTGCAAATAAGAATTGTATATAGAGTGGTGGGAAATATATAAAAAAAATGAATTAATGTTCAGCAGGAATATTCCACGCAATTTCACGATTGCCAGAACTCCACAAGAATATCTACAGGAAGAATTATTAGTGATGGACCTCTTTTGTGAAAATTAATTTTTAGATTAATAATGATTTCATCATGTTTCTAAAGTGGAGACAAAACAAGCAACATACCTACATTACTAATGAAGTACGTGTTGGCTACATAATGTACTCATCGATTGATCTTGATTCACGAATTTACTCAATGACATCGAACACGGAAGTGAATTTTTTTTAACAGAGCTGATTATTGGATTATGAATTAAATAACATGGAAGAATGGCCAACCTAATGACTTTATTAGATCTCTTCCATGAGGCTGCTTTTTGCCATGGAAGATTAATCATTAAAGACTAATGGGGTTTATAGTTTTACATCAGGAAGGATCCCTCCACACTAGAGTCGAGAGAGAGAAAGGCCAATAGAGAGACTTAGAGTTTATTAAGTTTATTAAGTTTACTAAGTTAAAGACTAGTTACAATCTCTAACTATTAAGTTTATTAAGTTTTATTGGGTATTATAATTCCATTAATGTTTTAATTTTAAATTATCAAAACATTTAATATCCAATATATATATATATATAACTTCAAGGGGGCGTTTGTTTTTTTTTTACTTTATGCTTAATAGAACTTGTTTTCAGCTTAATGCTTAATAGTACTTAATATCATTAAGAATTAAGTTGTTTTTATTATTATTATATTTCTATGAAGAGAGAGAAAATTTTTTTTATGAAGGGGAACTCGAAAATGCTAGGTTGAGTATGTTTTGATATAACATTTAATATATTATATTTTATCATACAATGAATTTTTTAATCTTTTTATTAGTAGAAATTTTAATGTATATTTATTTTTTTTAAAATATCTTTAAAGATTTTAATAAATATAGAATTAATTATTTAATGTTATTGTAGTTTTTATTAATAGTTATTGTAGTCTTTATTAATAGTTATTATAGTGTTTATTAATATTAAATTTTTAGTATATTTATATATATTTTTAAATTATTTATTTATAATAACATATTTTTATAATTATACGAGGAGAATGTCTTACACGGATCACTGATTTATAGACAATGACATACGTACCTTTAATATACAAAATTAAATAAAATATTAAAAAAATTAAATCATTAAAAATTAGAGATGAAAATTATCCCTAGCCCAAAAAGTTAGGGAAAAATCCTTAACCAAATCGATATATTTTTTGAAAATTAAAATTTAAAGAATAATCGCTTGTAATAAAATATAAAATAGTAAAAAAAATTCAAATAATTAGATAGTGATTGATTTTGTTTTGATCTAATTAGCTAGAGAAAATCCATCACTAAATTTCCTACTTTTATTTACATGGAATTTATGAACATATTAGTGATGAATTATGTCCGGATCTAATTAGTTATGGAAAATATGTCCCTAAATCCATCGCTAAATTATTGGCTTTTCTTGAGTGGAATTTACGAATATATTAGCAATGAATTTTGTATGAATCTAATTAGCTAGGGAAAATTTATCGCCAAATCCATCGTTAAATTTATCACTTTTCATAGTACATAAATTTACAAAAAAAATAGCAATGAAAATTTTCAATTTACCAATTCCATCGCTAATCCAGCACAAATTTTTATTTCAATATAATATCAAAAATCCCTTGCTATTCCCAACCTAATCACTCATAATTTAGGTAGGGATTGATCCCTAGCTAAATTTCCCTAGCTAAATTTCCCTAGCTAAATTTTCTTAGCTAAATTGATATTTTCTTGTAGTGTTTAACATGAGTGATACTTTATTATAGCATTTATAAAATATTGAAATATTGAAATAATTATATTCCAAGTTTAGTATTGGTATATAAGATTTATACAATCTACTCATCATACATGCATTCATTGGAATAATAAAACAAGATGGTTGTTGCATATATAACTTATTCTTAAGATTATCATAGAGAAATGTGTTTCTCATGTCTAGTTGATATACATATTATTTGTGAGAAATTATAATAGATTGCAAAAATCTTATAATAACCATTTTGGAATTGTATTTTCATATTTGAGAATTCAAAATAGTGTGTCCATATGAATATATTAAAGAGAATCTAAAGTTAATTAACTGTATGAATGATATAAGTGATATTTATTTTGGTTACATGATGCTATTTAAAAAATTTCTTATGATTCTCCTATTTCTTAAAGAATTAATTATGATATCTTTGTCTAATATATTTAGATTGTTATTATCAAGTCTTTTAATCTTTTGGAAGACTAATACTTATTGTTTTCTATGACTATTATGATGATATCCTGGTATGTATTTATATATTGTATCTCATGATGAAAATTGTTGCACTATTTTTTTTGTTCTTTTTAAATGTTGAAATGTTGTTTTCTTAATAATGTTAAATGTATAATAGCAATTATGATGAATATTACATAAAAACATAAATAATATTGAATTTGTGAGTAGTTTTTTAAAATAAAAATTGTCAACATAAAAAATAATTATTTTAATTTTGGCGAACAAAAATTTCTTATCTGAAAGAATAAAATGATGTTGCAAAAACCTTCTTGAAATTGATTCAATATCACTGGAAAAAACACTTTTTGACACTTGTAGAATGTGTGCCCCACCTGAATACTTTGCACAACTCTTACATTGCCTTTATTGATGCTCTGACATCATGTAAGCTTGATGTCAAAACTTATAGGAACCCAATAGGGCTTTGGGTGCATTGGGGAGAAATAAAGAAAGCGAAGAGAGTGGAGAGAAAAATAAAACAAAAAAAATTAATATTATTGTAGTAAGGAACTCATTTTACTCGAATTTGATCGCTCATACTTCATTCACCATTAGTGTTGCAGTATACAAACTTTTTTTTCTATTCTCTCATTGCTCATATAGCTTGTATATGTTGCTTGCTACATTGAATGTAAGATAAATAATTTGAATTAATATGTTCGTTGTTATTTTTTAAATTTTTTTGTGGCTCATTTGTTCTTGTTCACCCTTTATTAATAGGTGGTTAACTGTTAATATATCATTATCAAATTACTGATGTCCATTCAATACGTGCCATGCCCCCTCTTCTCATTCAAAGTGATGCTACATTTCCTGCTGGTAAGCCAAATATTTGTGATTTCATTTAACTAGTAAAAGCATATTTTTATAAAGTAGCAGTTAGTGGTTAGGATGACCCCGTCTTTTTTAAATGTCACATCTTAAAAGGAATAATAATTGTAGAATGTTGATTTATTTTTATCCCATTGCAAATGTGGTGTAAAAAATTATAGAATGTTCATAAAATATATAATTATTTTTTTTAAGAATTATTTTTGTTCCCATTAATTGTATTTTACTAAAGATTTATTTTTTATTAATTATTCTCACTTCCATGGTCATTATATAACCATGGAATATTGAACCATTGTGGGAGACAAAAAGGCTGAAATAATTTGATTAATTGCTTTTGATCTTTTTGAAATAATGATTGTCTGCCACATCATTTCATAACTACCTAGATGGTACATGCGCCATGGCACACTATGCACCAATGCCATTGATGATGTGTGATGCACATGTGTTTGCATGTGGCTTAGTGTTAGTGGGTGCATGGTTCAGTGGGCAGCGATGCTATGAGATGTGGTGTCGCGGACGCGCAGCCATGGTGCATAACTATTTTGAAGTGCACAGTGTGTGTATGGTGCAGTGAAAATGGATGTGTGGTTGATGCACTGAACGTGCACCATGTGTATGTTTGATACAACCATGGTGTAGTGCGTGCAACATGTGGGTTGTGTTCATTGGGTTCTTTATTTATATGTATCAAAGAAAGTTATTTTCCGCGTAGAATCAAGCGAGTAAAAACTATATAGTTGTTATGAAAGTGACCACTATTTTGGTGGTTCCATCACTATTATACTACTATAATAAATGATTAAAGTAAAGAGTGTAATGAAAAATATTATATTTAATTTATTTTTATCTAGCATAGTTTTTTTATTTTTTATTTTATCACATGAACTCATGGAGCAACGTATGACAGCTGCTTCTCAAACAGTTGAGGGTTATATGGATCTTTAGATAACTTTTTTGAAGGAAGAAATGTAGGAAATGAAAGAAGTAAATGATGAGATGAAAGAAATAAAAAAAGCAAAGCAATAGTAGATGACCTATAAGGAATCACAGTTAGAATTTTTGATGAGACAAATAGCACACCGAGTTCTAGTAGAGTACCGATGTAAGAGAGCCTAGCACAAATGTACCAGCTAATTATGAATATGATGATTTAGTTTTAAAAGATTATATACCTATGTATTGTTTTTGTTTTAACCATGTAATTTTTGTATCATAATTATTTCTAAATTATTTTTGTTTTTTGTTAATTATAAAAAATGGTTTATAGTATATGTTTTTATTAAATTTAAAATAAAATTTTAAAAAATGTAATCAATTTTTGTAAAAATATAAAATTATGAAAATAAGTTTGGTATGAAAATAGCAAGGGATTTTTACCTCGCTAAATTAGCTATGGAATTTTCAGTATATATTGAATCGAAAAATATTAATTACTACTCTTAATTACGATCGAAATTAGCAAGGGAAAAATATAATTAGCTAGGGAATTTTTGTCGTTGAAAGATTTGCTAGAAACTTTTTTTTTCTCATTAATATTTGTGACGAGCACTTTTAATTTGGAAATTATTTATATTGATAATCTGTTGTTATTCTATTTTAGGGATGGAATAAGCCCTAATAGTTAGGAAAATTTTCCAGAGCTATATGGGATTTTTTTTTGTAGTGAGATTGATAGATAGGTTAATAGATAAATTGATATATAGATTGATAGATAGATTTGAGAGAAATATAAATAGATAGCGTGATAAAAAGATATATAGATAAAGATATAGATAGATAAATAGATAGATAGAGAGATAGATAATTAGATAGATAGACGATTGATAGAGAGATAGTTAGATAGATATAAAGTTAGATATATAGATAGATATTTTGATAGACAAATTAATAGAGAGATAGTTATAGAGATAGATAGATAAGCAAATAGATATAAAGATAGATAGAAGAATTGAAAGAAAGAAAGATAGGTAGATATTTTTAATAGATTGATAGATAAACAGATAAATAGAAAAATAGATAGATAGTTAGACAAATACAAATATATATATATATAAATATATATATCAATAGATAGATAGATTGATATACAAATTTATAGATATATTTACACACATATTGATATACAAATTAATAGGTAGATTGATTATAGATTGATAGACAGATTGATACACAGATAGATAGAGAGATAGATTGATTGATAGATAGATTGATAGATAGTCAAATAGATAGATAGACAAACAGATAGATGATTGGATAGATAGATAGATAAATAGATAGACATGTAGATAGACATATAGATAGACAGACAGATAGATAGATAGATAAAAAGATAGATAAATTGTAAGAAAGATAGACAAAAAGATAAATAGACAGATTGACAGATAGATAGACAAGTAGATAGAAAAATATATAGATAGATGAAAAAATAGATAGAAAGATAAATAAACAGATAAATAGACAAATAGATAGTTTGTTAGATTGACAAATACATAGATAGACAAATAGTTAGAAAGATAGACAAATATATAGATAAATTGATTGAAAAATAGATATATAGATAGATAGAAATATATAAAGATAGATCAAGAGGAAAATTGAAGACAAATAGATATTTAGAAAAAAAGATAGTCAGATAGTTAGTTAGAAAGAGAGATAGATAATTAGATAGATAGATAGATATACAGATAGATAGAAATATAGATAGACAAATACATAGATTAAAAGATAGATAGATAGACAGATAAATTGACAGAAAGATTCAAAAAAAAATAGATATATAGATAGATTGAAAGTTAGATAGAAAAAAAGAAAGACAAATAGATAGACAAATAGATAAATAGACATAGAAAGATAGATAGATAGATGATAGACAGACATATATATAGATATATAGATAGATAGATAGATAAACACATAGAGAGACAGACAGATAGACAAATAAATAAAGAGACAGACATAGACAAATAGATTGACACACATATAAACATACAAATATATATATATATATATATATATATATATAGATAAATAGATAGACAGTTAAATAGAAAGATAGATAGATATATAGCTAGACAACAAATAGACAGATAGAAAGATATAGATATACAAATAGATAGACAGATAGATAGACAGATAGATAGATCGATCGATCGACAGACAAATAGATAAAAAGACAAATAAAAAGATAAATTTATAGATAAATAGATAGATAGATTGATTGATAGATAGATAAGATTGTTAGACAAATTGATAAGTAGATTGATAGATAGAATGATAGACATATTGATAGATAGATTTAGAGATAGACCCATAAAGAGATTGATAGAAACATTGATAGATATATTAATAGAAAGATAGATAACTAGATAGATAGATAGATAAATAGTCAAATAAATAAATAGAAAGATTGATAAATAGATAAAAAGATTTTTAGATTGATTGGTAGAATGATTAAAAGATAGATTGATAGACATATTGATAAATAGATAGATGGAAAAATTGTTAGAAAGATAGATAGATAGATTCATAGATATTTATATAGAATGAAAGATAGTTAGATAGTTAGAAAGATAGATAGACACAAGAACGATAAACACATAGAAAGATAGAGATTGAAACATAGAAAGATAGAAAGACGGATTGATAGAAATATAACTAGATGGACAAAAAGATAGACAGATAGATTGATAGCTAGACTTATAGATAGAAAGATAGATAGACTAATAGATAGAGAAATAAATAGATAGATAGTTAATTATATTGTAAGATTGATTGACAGATTAATAAACATATTGATAATTAGATTGATAGATAGATTGATATATAGATTGATCTAAAGATTGATAGTCAAATTTAAAGATAGTTTGATAGATAGAAAGATAGATAGATTGATTGAAAGATAGATACACATAAAGATAAATATATAGATGTATAGTTAGTTAGATATATAGATAGATATATAGACAAATAGATAGATAGGTAGAAAGATAGATAAATAGATATGTAGATAGATATATAGATAGATCGATATATAGATAGATAGATAGACATATAGATAGATAGATAGATATGTAGATATATAGATAGACAAAATTATTGATAGATAGATAGATAGAAAGATAGATATAGGACATACAGATAAATAGATAGATAAACAGAAAGAATGACATTTAGAAAGGCAAAGAGATAGTATATTGATTGATTGATAGTTAGATAGATATATATATATATATATATATACACACACACACACACACATAAATAATATACAAATATAAAGATAGATAGATAGTTTGATAGAGAAATATATAGACTTGTGAATAGATAGATAGATAAATAGATAAATATATATAGATAGATAGACTAATAGATAGAGAGACATATAGATAGGAAAATAGATAGAAAGATAGATAGACTAATAGATAGATAGATATATAGATAGAAAGATAGACAAAATATCGATAGATAGATAGTAAGATAGACAGATAGATAGAGAGATAGAAAATCAGGTTTATAGAAAAATGATAGATATACAGATAGATAGATAGATAGACACATATTGATATATAGTTAGATAAACACAAAGAAATACATATAGATAGACAAATCGATAGAAATAGAAATAGACAAATATAAAGACAAATAGATAGATAGACTAATAAATAGGCAAATTGATAGTGTAATAGACCACTAGGTAGATAGATATATAGATAGATGGATAAATAGAATCATATACATATATATAGAATAACATATAGATAGATATATATATATAGATAGAAAGGTAAACACATAGATATACAAATAGATAGAAAGTAAGATAGATAGATAGATAGAAAAATAGATATACATATACATAGATAGATAGATAGATAGATAAATAAATAGACAGATAGATTGAATGATAGATTGATTGATCTATATACTTTTATAGATAGATAGATAGACAGAAAGATAGACAAATAGATACATAGATAGGTAGATAGACAGATAGATTGACTGAAAAATATATAGATATATAGATATATAAATAGATAGATAGATAGATAGATAGACATATAGATAGTAAATGAGATAGACAGATTGATACAAAGCTAGATAGTTAAATAGCTAGATAGTTAGATAGGAAAATAGATTGATAAATAGATATATCAACAAATAGACACACATATAGACAAATAGATAGTTAGTATGTCGATCATTCAGGCAGATAGTTAATCAGGAAGTCAAATAGATAGACAAATAGATATACATATAGATTAACAAATAGATTAACAGATAGATCGAAAGATAGAAAGATAGATAGATAGACAAATTGGAAAACAAAAATATAGATATATAGTTAGATAGATAGATATTTAGATTGATTAATAGATAGTTACTAATATGGACAAAATGATATATATATATTTAGATAGATAGAAAGATAGACATAAGAGAGAGATAGATATTTAGACAGACAGACAATAGATAAATAGATATAGATATAAAGAGATATAGATATAACATAGATAGATTGACAGTTAGATATAAAAATAGATAGATATACAGATAGATAGACAAATAGATATATAGATAGATAGACAAATATATAGATAGATAGATAAATAGAAAACAGATAGTTAGAGAGACAGACATATAGATAGGTAGATTGATTGATTGATGATTGAAAATAGATAGATAGATATATAGACATATAGATAGATGGATAGATAGACATATAGATAGACATATAGATAGAAAAATAGCTATGAAAATATATTGACACATTAATAGATAGGTATATAGACAAATAGATAGAAAGATAGTTAGACAAATAGATAGATAGACAGATAGACATATTGATATATATATATAGATAGATAGATAGACAGGCAAATATATATATATATATATATATATATATATATATATATATATATATATATATATATATATATATAACATATAGGAAGACATATACATAGATTGATAGAAAGATAGATAGTTAGTTAGATAGATAGAAAGATGAATAGATATACAGATTATTAGATTGATACATAGTTAGATAGATAGATAGATAGATAGACAGATCATATATAGATAAATTGTTAGATAGATAGCCACATAGGTGAATAGAAAGAGAGAAATATATAGACAGATAGACATACAAACGATAGACAGACAGACAGACATATAGATATATAGATAGATAAAAAGTTAGTTAGAATGATAGTTAGAAATATAGATAGATTGAATGATAGATAGACACATAGATTAATTGATAGATAGATATATAGATAGACAGACAGACAGATAGATAGATAGATAAACAAATAGATAGACAGACACATAGAAAGGCAGATAGTCAGATATTTAAATAAATTTAAAGACAAATAGAGTAACACACATATAGAATGATACATAGATAGAGAGATATATACATAGACAGATAGATATATAGATAGACAGACTATTAAATTGATCGATAAATAGATATATATAAGACAATTAGATAAACATATAGAAAGATAGATTAATAGATAGATATAATGATCATAAGGTATATATATATATAGATAAAATAGATAGATATAAAAATAGATATACATTTACATAGATAGATAGATAGATAGATAGATAGATAAATAGATAGTTAGATAGATAGATATATAGATATGTATATTCATAGATAGATAGATTCATAGATAGAAGTACAGATAGATAGAAAAATAAATAGACAAAAAAGATCGACAAATATATACAAAAATAGATATAAAAATAGGTAGTTTAATAGAAAGATAGACATATAGAAAGATAGATAGAATCTATATAGACAAATTGATAGACAAATAAATAGTCTGATACATAGATAGTTTTATAGATAGAAAAATAGTTAGACAAAAAGATGACATATAGATAGAAAATAAATAGATAGAAAAATATAATAAATAAATAGATAGATAAAAAAGATAAATAGACAAATTAATAAATAGATATATATACAGATAGATATATAGATAGATAGATATATAGACAGATAGATAGTCAAAGAGATAGAGAAATAGATTGACAAATAGATTGACATATATATTTATAGATACAAAGAGAAATAGATAAACAAATAGATAGACAGATATATAGACAGACAGATAGATGGATAGATATATAGATAGATAGATAGATAAAAAAAATAGAGAGATGGATATATAAACATATAGTTATATAGACAGATAGATAGAATGATAGATAAATTGCTCTACAAATATATAAATACATTGATATATCAATATATTGGCCGATAGATTGATAGATAGATAGATAGACAGACATATAGATAGTTAGATAGATAGATAGACAGACAGACAGATAGATAAACACATAGAAAGACAAATAAATAAATTGATAGATTAAGAGATAGATAGATAGTTAGATAGATAGAAAGATAGATTGATTGATATAAAGATAAACAAATAGATAGACAAATTATTAGATAGATATATAGATAGATTAATACATAGATAAATTAATAGATTAATAGATAGATAAATTGATTGATTGATAGATACATAGACAAATAGATAGATATATATATATAGATATATAAATAGATTGACATACAGATAGACAGATAGTTAGATAGTTAGATAGATAAATTGATTGACAGATAGATAGACAAATAGATAAATTGATAAATCTATAGATAACTATATAGACAGATAGACACACATATTGGCAAACAGATAGACAGACATTAAAAGAAAGATAGTCAGATATATAAATAAATTGAAAGTCAAGTAGAATGACAATATATTAACATACAGATAGACACACAGATAGATAGACAAATATACAGACAGATAGACAGATATATAGATAGATAGAAAAATTGATTGATTGTTATATACATAGTTAGATATATAAATACATAAACATATAGATAGATAGATATTACAATAAATAGAGAAATAGATAGATAGATAGATAGAAAGGAAAATAGATTGACATCTACATATCTAGACACATAGAAAGATAGATAAATAAATAGATTGACAGAAAGATAGATAGATTGGTATATTGATAGACAAATAGATAGATATATAGATAAAATTATAAATAGATAGATAGATAAATGAACAATTAGATAGATAGATTGATAGACAAATAGATAGACAAATAGATATAAAAATAGATAGTCAAATAGAAAGATAGACATATAGAGAGATAGATAGAGAGATATATAGACAAATTGTTGGAGAAATAAATAGAAAGATTGAAAAATAGATAGATAGATAGATAGGCAGATAGTTAGATAAAAAGATAGGCATCTTGATAGACAAATAGATAGACAGAAAGATATACAAATAGAATAATAGATTGATAGATAGATAGATAAATATATAAATATATAGATAGATATATATAGAGATATATATGCATAAAGATAGACAGATAGATAAATAGATTGATTGATTGATAGAAATATTTTCAGATTCATAGAAAATTGATAGACATATAGATAGACATATAGATAGACAAATATATAGATAGATAGACATATAGAAAATTGATAGATAAATTGATAGACATTTATATAGAAAATATATGTCTATCTATCTATTTATTTATAGATATATAGAAAATTGATAGACAAATATATGTCTATCTATTTATAGATAGACATATAGAAAATTGATAGACATTTATATAGATAGATAGATATATAGACAAATATATAGATATATAGATCAATAGATAAATTGATAGTTAAATCGATTGTTATATAGATAGAAATATAAATAGATAGAAAGATAGATAAATACATAGATAGTAAGAGATATAGCTAAATAGAAAGATAGATAAACACATAGATAGTAAGAGATATATATATATATAGATAGATTTACATATAAATAGATAGATAGACATATAGTTACAAATATATATAGATTAATAGATAGATAGATTGTTAGATAGATGATAGATAGATTGCTAGACAGATAGATAGGTAGATAAATAGATACATAGATAACCATATAGAGAAACAAATATATAGATAGATTGATATACATATGAATAAATAGACTAACATATATATATATAGTAAGATAGATAAATAGATATATAGAAGGATAGATAGATAAATAGATAAACACATAGAAAGACATATAGATAGATAGAGAGTTAGATAGATAGATATATAGATAGATAGAAAAATAGATAGATAGATAGACAAATAGATATACTTTTAGATAGAAAGATAGATAGACAAATAGATATACTTTTAGATAGAAAGATAGATATACTAATAGATAGACAAATAGATAGATAGATAAATAGAGAAAAATAAACAAATATATATATATAGATTGATTAATAATTAGATTGACAGATATATAGATTGATTGATATATATATATATAGACAAATTGATAGATAGATATAAATATAGATTTAAAGATAAAATGATCAATTGATTTATAGAGACAGAAAGATACACAAATGATAGATAGATAAATAGAAAGATAGATAGATATATAGATAGATAAATATATATACACATACAAAGATAGATATAAAAATATATTGATAAGCATGCAGTAAAATATATAGATAGACAAATTTATAGATAAATTTATAACAAGATTCATAGATAGATAGATTGAAAGATATATAGACATATAAATTGATTGATAGATATGTAGATTGAAAATTAGATAAATTGATTGATAGATAGATATACAGATATATATATATATATATATATACATATACATAAATAGATAAATTGATTGATTGATAGATAGAAATATAGATAGTCAAAAGATATATATATATATATATATATATATGTATATGAAAATTGATATACATATAGATAGACAAATAGATAGATAGATATAAAGAGGGAAATATAGATAGAAAGATAGATAGATAGATAGACAAATTGATAGACAATTATATAGACAAACAGACAAATAGATATATAGACACACATATAAACAAATCGACACTAAGTCAATCAATTATGTAGGCAATAAGTCTAGTAGGCAATGTATATAGATAAATCTCTATACATATACATAGACAAATAGATAATCTTAAATATTGAAATATAGATAGACAAATAAATAGACTCATACGATAGGCAAACAAATATATATATATATATATAGACAGATAGATAGACAAAAATATAGATAGATATTTAGACATATAGATAGACAAAATGGTAGATAGATAGTTAGACAAATAGATTCACAAAAAGATATATAAATATTTAAATAGAATGATAGTTAGATAGATTGATAGATATAAGAAATATATATATATATATATATATATATATATATATATATATATATATATATATATATATAGAAAGATAGACAATTAGATAGATAGTTAGATAGAAAGATAGTAAGGCAAATAATTATATAGATATATAGGCAAATAGATAGACATATAGATAGAAAGATAGATAGATAGTAGACAAATGAAATGACAGACAAATAGATAGTTAGATAGATAGATTAATTAAGAGATAGAGAGATAGATAAAAAGATAGATAGATAGATTCTAAACAAGTATACCAACAACTAAACAGACAGATAGACATATAGATAGATAGATAGATAGACAAACAGATAGATATATAGATTGATAGAGAGAAAGACTGATAGATAGATAGATAGACATACATACATAGAGATATATAGATAGACATATTGATAGATAAAGAGGCAGATAGATAGAAATAAAATAAACATATCGGTAAATAGACATATAGACATGCAAATATATTGATAGATAGATAAATAGATATATAGACAAATATACACATAGATACATAGACAGATAGATAGACCAATAGATATACTTTTAGATACAAAGATATATATACTAATAGATAATATATATATACACACACACACATACATATAGATTGATAGATAACAAAAATAAATAGATAGATAGAGATATATATATATATATATATATATATATATATATATATATATATATATATATATATATATATTTATAGTTAGATAGATAGATAGATAAATAGATATATAGATAGACAAATAGATAGATAGATAGATATAAATTTTGATTTAAACATAGATTGAAAGATTGATTTATAGAGAGACAAATAGATAGATAGATAGATAAATAGAAAGACAGATCGTTCGAAAAATAGATATACATAGCATTTAGAGAGATAGATATATAGATAGTCAAATAGATATACACATACATAGATAGATATAAAAATAGAATGATAAATAGGTAGATAGATATATAAAAAAACAAATTTATAGATAGATTTATAAAAAGATTCATAGATAGATAGATTGAAAGATATATAGATAGATAAGATTGATAGATAAATAGATTGATAGGTATATTGACAAATAGATAAACTGATAGATAGATAGACATACACACACACACACACACAAATAGATAGATAGATAGATTGATTGATAGATATATAGATAGATTATAAAATAGATAATTAGTAGACAAATAAATTGATAGCCAGAAAGATAGATAAATAGATAGATAAATAGATTGATAGATAGACATAAATATAGATAGTCAAATAGATAGATAGATATATATATATACATACATATATTTATAGATAGATAGATATGAAAATTGATATACATATAGATAGACAAATAGATAGATAGATATAAAGAAAGAAAGAAAGTTAGATAGATAGATAGACAAATTGATAGACAATTAGATAGACAGAAAGACAAATAGATAGACAGACAAATATATAGACAGACACACATATAGAGAAATAGACACTAAGTCAATCAGTTATGTAGGCATAAAGTCCGGTAGGCAATGTATATAGATATATCGATATACATATACATAGACAAATATATAATCTTATATATTGAAATATAGAAAAATAAATAGTCTGATAGATAGACAAACAAATAGAAATATATATATATATATAGACAGATAGATAGACAAAAAGGCACATAGATATTTAGACATATAGATAGACAAAATGGTAGATATATATTTCGATAGATAGATACACAAAAAGATAGATAAATATTTAAATAGAATGATAATTAGATAGATTGATAGATATAAATATAAATAATATAAATATATATATATATATAGAAAGATAGACATATAGATAGACAGTTAGATAGAAATATAGTAAGATAAGTAATTATATATATAGATAGACAAATAAATAGACCGATAGATAGAAATATATACAAATAGTAGACAAATAGATTAATATACAAATAGACAGATAGATAGATAAGTAGATTAATAAAAAGATAGACAGACAGATAGAAAAAAAGAAAGATAGATAGATAGACATATTCTAAATATGTATACCGACAACTAGATAGATAGATATATAGATAGATAGATAGACAGATATATTGATTTATTGATAGACAGACAGATCGACAAACATATAGATCAATAGAAAGACTGATACATAGATATATAGACAAACATACAGAAAGATAGATAGATAGACATATTGATAGATAAAGTGAAAGATAGATAAAAAATAAATAGACATATAGGTAGATAGGAAGATAGACATGCAAATATATTGACACATAGATAAATAGATACATAGACAAATATATAGATAGATATATAGATAGAGAGATAGATAAATAGATAGATATATAGAAAGATAATATATATAAAGATATATAAATATATAGATAAATAGATAGATAATTAGATATAGAGATATAGATATAGATAGATAGTTAGATAAATAGATAGACAAATATAGAAAGATAGATAGATTAATAGAGATATTGAAAGATAGATTGATAGAAAATTGATATACAGATTGATAGATTGATTAAAGATAGATGTTAGATAAATAAATAGACAAATATATAGAAAGATAGATAAACATATAGAAAGATAGATAAACATATCATATAGACTTATAGATAGATAGATAAATAGACTGATAGATAGATAGATAGACAGATTCATTTACAGAAAGATAAATAGATAGATAGACACTTAGAGAGATAGATAGATAGACTAAAAGATAGCATGATGGATAGATATTTATAAAGATAGATAGATATATAGATAGATTTATAGATAAAAAATAGATAGATAAATAGATAGATAAAGAGATAGAGAGATATATATAGATAGACAAATAGATATACATATACATAAAGACATAGATAAACAGATAGATCCAGAAATACATATACCTATAGATAGACAAATAGATAGACAAATAGAAAGAAAGATACATAGACATATAGATAGACATATAGATAGACATATAGATAGACAAATAGATAGACAAATTGGTAGACTAATAGATAGAAAGATAAATTAACAAATAAATAGATAGACATATAGATAGATGGATAGATATAAAAATTAACAAATAAATAAATATACATATAGATAGACAGAGAGATAGATAGAGATTAACATAGATAGATAGATATATAGATACATATATAGATATATATATATATATATATATATATTGATTGATAAATAAAAAGATAGATAGATAGATAGACAGATAGATTTATAAAAAGACAGAAAAATAAATAGACAGATAGATATAAAGATAGATAGATAGACAAATAAATAGATATATAGATAGACATATAGATAGCTAGAAAAACACATAGCCAGATAGATAAATATATAATTATATAGATACACAAATAGATAGATAGATAGCTAGACAAACAAATAAATAGATTGATATTCAGATAGATAGACACACATATTGATCAACATATAGAAAGATAGATATATATACAAATACATAGAGAGATAGAAAGATATATAGATATACATATAGATAGATACATACATACATAGATAGATAGACTGATAGATAGATATACATATGAATAGACAGATAGACATATAATTAGATTGAAAGATACATAGATAGACAAATAGATAGATAGATAAATAAATAGATATTTATATAGACAGATAGACAGATATATAGACATATAGATAAATAGACATATAGATAGATAGATAGACATACAAATAGATAGACAAATATTCAGAAAGATAGAAAGATAATTAGATAGATAGATAAATAGACATATAGACATATTGATACATAAATAGATAGACAAACATATACACATACAAATATACAGATAGATAGACAAATAGGTAGATAGGTAGATAAATAATAGATTAGATTGAAAGAAAGAAAGAAAGTAAGTAAGATAGATAGACTAGATAGATAGCTAGAAAAATAGATAGACAAATATATAAATAGATTGATAGACATATAGGTAGATAGATTGATAAATAGATTGATAGAGAGGATGAAAGAAAGATTGATAAATAGATAGATAGATTGTTTGATAAGCAGGTTGAAATACAAATTGATAAAAAGATAGATAGATAGAAAGATAGATAGAAAGAAAGATAGAAAGATAGATAAATAGATAGATAGAGTATTAGATAAATAGATAGATATATTGATAAACAAATTGATAGATAGATATAATAAATAAATACATAGAATATAAGATAGATAATATTGATTGATAGATAGATAGTTAGATAGATAGATTGATTGATTAAGAGACTAGTAGATAGACATATAGATAGATAGATGGATAGATAAATAGATATAAATATATAGATAAACAGATAGATAGACACATATATAGACAGCTAGATAGATAGATATATAGATGAATCGATATATAGGCAATTACAAAGACAGACAGATTGATACATAGATATATAGACAAATATATTGACAAATTTAAATGCAAATAGATAAATAGATACATAAATAGATAGATAGATGGATAGACAAAATGATAGATAGAAAGTTATATAAGTAGATAGAGAGTTAGATAGATAGATCAATATAAAGATAGCCAGATAAATAGATAGATAGATAGTCATATAATAAACAGAAAGAATGACAAATATATAGAAAGATAGATAGATAGATAAAAAGAAAGATAGATAAATAGACAGACAGATATATAGACAGAAATCAAATAGATAGACATATAGATAGAGAGATAAATAAATAAATAGATAGACATATAGAAAAAAAGACATATATATTGATAGATATATAGACAAATAAATAGATACATAGATAAAAAAATAGATAGACAAATAGATAGACAAATGTATAGACAAATAATTAGATAGATAGATATAAAGATAGATAGACAGATAGATAGACAAATAGATAGAAAGTTAGATAGATAGACATATAGATAGATTGCTATAGAGATAGATATATAAATAGATAGATATAAAAATAGATATATAGATACATATACAAATATATAGATAGATATACAAACAGATTGATTGCAAATATACATATAGTTTGATAAATAGAAAGTCAAATAGATAGACAGACATATAT
>JAREIK010001833.1:317969-432969 GCA_029783825.1 Sapria himalayana | reverse complement strand
TATCTATTTATCTATTTATCTAACTATCTAACTATCTATCTATTTATCTATATATTTATCTATCTTTCTATCAGTCTATTTATCTCACTATCTATTTGTCAATCAATCTATCTATCAATCAATCTATCTATTTGTATGTCTATCGATCTATCTTTTATCTATCAATTTGTTTTTCTATCCATCTATATGTCTATCTATATGTCTATCAATTTTCTATGAATCTGAAAATATTTCTATCAATCAACAAATCTATCTATCTATCAATCTATTATTCTATTAGTATATCTTTTTGTCTATCTATTTGTCTATCAAGATGCCTATCTTTCTATCTAACTATCTGCCTATCTATCTATCTATTTTTCAATCTGTCTATTTATTTCTCCAACAATTTGTCTATATATCTTTCTATATGTCTATCTTTCTATTTGACTATCTATTTTTATATCTATTTGTCTATCTATTTGTCTATCAATCTATCTATCTAATTGTTCATTTATCTATCTATCTATTTTTAATTTTATCTATCTATCTATTTGTCTATATATATATATATATCAATCTATCTCTCTATCAATCTAATTATCAATCAATCTATATATATATATATATATATATATATATTTGTTTATTTTTCTCTATCTATCTATCTATTTGTCTATCTATTAGTATATCTATCTTTCTATCTAAAAGTATATCTATTTGTCTATCTATCTTTCTATCTAAAAGTATATCTATTTGTCTATCTATCTATCGATTTTTCTATCTATCTATATATCTATCTATCTAACTCTCTATCTATCTATATGTCTTTCTATGTGTTTATCTATTTATCTATCTATCCTTCTATATATCTATTTATCTATCTTAATATATATATATATATATGTTAGTCTATTTATTCATATGTATATCAATCTGTCTATATATTTGTTTCTTTATATGGTTATCTATGTATCTATTTATCTACCTATCTATCTGTCTAGCAATCTATCTATCATCTATCTAACAATCTATCTATCTATTAATCTATATATCTTTGTAACTATATGTCTATCTATCTATTTATATGTAAATCTATCTATCTATATATATATCTCTTACTATCTATGTGTTTATCTATCTTTCTATTTATCTATATCTCTTACTATCTATGTATTTATCTATCTTTCTATCTATCTATATTTCTATCTATAAAACAATCAATTTAACTATCAATTTATCTATTGATCTATATATCTATATATTTGTCTATATATCTATCTATCTATATAAATGTCTATCTATTTCTCTATTTATCTTTCTATTTGTATATCTATCTATATTTGTTTCTATATATCTTTCTATTTATCTATTTTTTATCTATTTATCTATCTATTTGTATATCTATTTATCTATCTATCTAACTATCTAACTATCTAACTATCTATCTATTTATCTATATATTTATCTATCTTTCTATCAGTCTATTTATCTCACTATCTATTTGTCAATCAATCTATCTATCTATCAATCTATCTATCTATTTGTATGTCTATCGATCTATCTTTTATCTATCAATTTGTTTTTCTATCCATCTATATGTCTATCTATATGTCTATCAATTTTCTATGAATCTGGAAATATTTCTATCAATCAATCAATCTATCTATCTGTCTATCTTTATGCGTATATATCTGTATATATATATCTATCTATATATTTATATATTTATCTATCTATCTATCAATCTATTATTTTATTTGTATATCTTTCTGTCTATCTATTTGTCTATCAAGATGCCTATCTTTTTATCTATCTATCTGCCTATCTATCTATCTATCTATTTTTCAATCTGTCTATTTATTTCTCCAACAATTTGTCTATATATCTTTCTATCTATCTCTCTATATGTCTATCTTTCTATTTGACTATCTATTTTTATATCTATTTGTCTATCTATTTGTCTATCAATCTATCTATCTAATTGTTCATTTATCTATCTTTCTATTTATAATTTTATCTATATATCTATCTATTTGTCTATCAATATACCAATCTATCTATCTGTTTCTCAATCTATTTATTTATCTATCTTTCTATGTGTCTAGATATGTAGATGTCAATCTATTTTCATTTCTATCTATCTATCTATCTATTTCTCTATTTATTGTTATATCTATCTATTTATATGTTTATGTATTTATATATCTAACTATGTATATAACAATCAATCAATTTGTCTATCTATCTATATATCTGTCTATCTGTCTGTCTATTTGTCTATCTATCTGTGTGTCTATCTGTATGTTAATATATTTGTCATTCTACTTGACTTTTATTTTATTTATATATCTGACTATCTGTCTTTTAATGTCTGTCTATCTATTTGCCAATATGTGTGTCTATCTGTCTATATAGTTATCTATAGATTTATCAATTTATCTATTTGTCTATCTATCTGTCAATCAATTTATCTATCTAACTATCTAACTATATGTCTATCTGTATGTCAATCTATTTATATATCTATATATATATCTATCTATTTGTCTATGTATCTATCAATCAATCAATTTATCTATCTATTAATCTATTAATTTATCTATGTATTCATCTATCTATATATCTATCTAATAATTTGTCTATCTATTTGTTTATCTTTATATCAATCTATCTATCTTTCTATCTTTCTAACTATCTATCTATCTCTCAATCTATCAATTTATTTATCTGTCTTTCTATGTGTTTATCTATCTATCTATCTGTCTGTCTATCTATCTATCTATCTATCTGTATGTCTGTCTATCTATCTATCTATCTATATATATATCTATCTATTTATCTATCTATCTATCAATCTATCGGCCAATATATTTATATATCAATGTATTTATATATTTGTAGAGCAATTTATCTATCATTCTATCTATCTGTCTATATAACTATATGTTTATATATCCATCTCTCTATTTTTTGTATCTATCTATCTATATATCTATCCATCTATCTGTCTGTTTATATATCTGTCTATCTATTTATTTATCTATTTCTCTTTGAATCTATAAATATATATGTCAATCTATTTGTCAATCTATTTCTCTATCTCTTTGACTATCTATCTGTCTATATATCTATCTATCTATATATCTATCTGTATATATATCTATGTATTAATTTGCCTATTTATCTATTTTATCTATCTATTTATTTATTATATTTTTCTATCTATTTATTTTCTATCTATATGTCATCTTTTTGTCTAACTATTTTTCTATCTATATATCTATCTATGTATCAGACTATTTATTTGTCTATCAATTTGTCTATATAGATTCTATCTATCTTTCTATATGTCTATCTTTCTATTAAACTATCTATTTTTATATCTATTTTTGTATATATTTGTCGATCTTTTTTGTCTATTTATTTTTCTATCTATCTGTACTTCTATCTATGAATCTATCTATCTATGAATATACATATCTATATATCTATCTATCTAACTATCTATTTATCTATCTATCTATCTATGTAAATGTATATCTATTTTTATATCTATCTATGTAAATGTATATCTATTTTTATATCTATCTATCTATCTATATATATATATACCTTATGATCATTATATCTATCTATTAATCTATCTTTCTATATGTTTATCTAATTGTCTTATATATATCTATTTATCGATCAATTTAATAGTCTGTCTATCTATATATCTATCTGTCTATGTATATATCTCTCTATCTATGTATCATTCTATATGTGTGTTACTCTATTTGTCAGTCTATTTGTCTTTCAATTTATTTAAATATCTGACTATCTGCCTTTCTATGTGTCTGTCTATCTAATTGTTTATCTATCTATCTATCTGTCTGTCTATCTATATATCTATCTATCAATTAATCTATGTGTCTATCTATCATTCAATCTATCTATGTTTCTAACTATCATTCTAACTAACTTTTTATCTATCTATATATCTATATGTCTGTCTGTATGTCTGTCTATCTGTTTGTATGTCTATCTGTCTATATATTTCTCTCTTTCTATTCACCTATGTGGCTATCTATCTATCAATTTATCTATATATTGATCTGTCTATCTATCTATCTATCTAACTATGTATCAATCTAATAATCTGTCTATCTATTTATCTTTCTATCTATCTAACTAACTAACTATCTTTCTATCAATCTATGTATATGTCTTCCTATATGTATATATATATATATATATATATATATATATATATATATATATATTTGCCTGTCTATCTATCTATCTATATATATATCAATATGTCTATCTATCTATCTATCTATTTGTCTAACTATCTTTCTATCTATTTGTCTATATACTTATCTATTAATGTGTCAATATATTTTCATAGCTATTTTTCTATCTATATGTCTATCTATATGTCTATCTATCCATCTATCTATATGTCTATATATCTATCTATCTATTTTCAATCATCAATCAATCTATCTACCTATCTATATGTCTGTCTCTCTAACTGTCTGTTTTCTATTTATCTATCTATATATTTGTCTATCTATCTATATATCTATTTGTCTATCTATCTGTATATCTATCTATTTTTATTTCTAACTGTCAATCTATCTATGTTATATCTATACCTCTTTATATCTATATCTATTTATCTATTGTCTGTCTGTCTAAATATCTATCTCTCTCTATGTCTATCTATCTATCTAAATATATATATATATCATTTTGTCCATATTAGTAACTATCTATTAATCAATCTAAATATCTATCTATCTAACTATATATCTATATTTTTGTTTTCCAATTTGTCTATCTATCTCTCTTTCTATCTTTCGATCTATCTGTTAATCTATTTGTTAATCTATATGTATATCTATTTGTCTATCTATTTGACTTCCTGATTAACTATCTGCCTGAATGATCGACATACTAACTATCTATTTGTCTATATGTGTGTCTATTTGTTGATATATCTATTTATCAATCTATTTTCCTATCTAACTGTCTAGCTATTAAACTATCTAGCTTTGTATCAATCTGTCTATCTCATTTACTATCTATATGTCTATCTATCTATCTATCTATTTATATATCTATATATCTATATATTTTTCAGTCAATCTATCTATCTATCTACCTATCTATGTATCTATTTGTCTATCTTTCTATCTATCTATCTATCTATAAAAGTATATAGATCAATCAAAATATCATTCAATCTATCTGTCTATTTATTTATCTATCTATCTATCTATCTATGTATATGTATATCTATTTTTCTATCTATCTATCTATCTTACTTTCTATCTATTTGTATATCTATGTGTTTACCTTTCTATCTATATATATATATCTATCTATATGTTATTCTATATATATGTATATGATTCTATTTATCCATCTATCTATATATCTATCTACCTAGTGGTCTATTACACTATCAATTTGCCTATTTATTAGTCTATCTATCTATCTATTTGTCTTTATATTTGTCTATTTCTATTTCTATCGATTTGTCTATCTATATGTCTTTCTTTGTGTTTATCTAACTATATATCAATATGTGTCTATCTATCTATCTATCTGTATATCTATCATTTTTCTATAAACCTGATTTTCTATCTCTCTATCTATCTGTCTATCTTACTATCTATCTATCGATATTTTGTCTATCTTTCTATCTATATATCTATCTATCTATTAGTCTATCTATCTTTCTATCTATTTTCCTATCTATATGTCTATCTATCTATTAGTCTATCTATCTATATATATTTATCTATTTATCTATCTATCTATTCACAAGTCTATATATTTCTCTATCAAACTATCTATCTATCTTTATATTTGTCTATTATTTATGTGTGTGTGTGTATATATATATATATATCTATCTATCTATCTAACTATTAATCAATCAATATACTATCTCTTTGCCTTTCTAAATGTCATTCTTTCTGTTTATCTATCTATTTATCTGTATGTCCTATATCTATCTTTCTATCTATCTATCTATCAATAATTTTGTCTATCTATATATCTACATATCTATCTATCTATATGTCTATCTATCTATCTATATATCGATCTATCTATATATCGATCTATCTATATATCTATCTACATATCTATTTATTTATCTTTCTACCTATCTATCTATTTGTTTATATATCTATCTATATATCTAACTAACTATACATCTATATATTTATCTTTATGTGTATCTATCTTTCAATCAATCAATCTATCTTTCTATATATCAAACTATCTTTAAATTTGACTATCAATCTTTAGATCAATCTATATATCAATCTATCTATCTAATTATCAATATGTTTATTAATCTGTCAATCAATCTTACAATATAATTAACTATCTATCTATTTATTTCTCTATCTATTAGTCTATCTATCTTTCTATCTATAAGTCTAGCTATCAATCTATCTGTCTATCTTTTTGTCCATCTATTTATATTTCTATCAATCCGTCTTTCTATCTTTCTATGTTTCAATCTCTATCTTTCTATGTGTTTATCGTTCTTGTGTCTATCTATCTTTCTAACTATCTAACTATCTTTCATTCTATATAAATATCTATGAATCTATCTATCTATCTTTCTTTCTAACAATTTTTCCATCTATCTATTTATCAAAATGTCTATCAATCTATCTTTTAATCATTCTACCAATCAATCTAAAAATCTTTTTATCTATTTATCAATCTTTCTATTTATTTATTTGACTATTTATCTATCTATCTATCTATCTAGTTATCTATCTTTCTATTAATATATCTATCAATGTTTCTATCAATCTCTTTATGGGTCTATCTCTAAATCTATCTATCAATATGTCTATCATTCTATCTATCAATCTACTTATCAATTTGTCTAACAATCTTATCTATCTATCTATCAATCTATCTATCTATTTATCTATAAATTTATCTTTTTATTTGTCTTTTTATCTATCTGTCTGTCGATCGATCTATCTATCTATCTGTCTATCTATCTGTCTATCTATTTATATATCTATATCTTTCAATCTATCTGTCTATTTGTTGTCTAGCTATATATCTATCTATCTTTCTATATAACTGTCTATCTATTTATCTATATATATATATTTGTATGTTTATATGTGTGTCAATCTATTTGTCTATATGTCTGTCTCTTTATTTATTTGTCTATCTGTCTGTCTCTCTATGTGTTTATCTATCTATCTATATATCTATATATATGTCTGTCTATCATCTATCTATCTTTCTTTCTATGTCTATTTATCTATTTGTCTATCTATTTGTCTTTCTATTTTTCTATCTAACTTTCAATCTATCTATATATCTATTTTTTTATGAATCTTTCTGTCAATTTATCTGTCTATCTATCTATCTTTTAATTTATGTATTTGTCTATCTATATTTCTATCTATCTGTATATCTATCTATCTATCTAATTATCTATCTCTCTTTCTAACTAACTATCTGACTATATTTTTTTCTAAATATCTATTTGTCTTCAATTTTCCTCTTGATCTATCTTTATATATTTCTATCTATCTATATATCTATTTTTCAATCAATTTATCTATATATTTGTCTATCTATCTTTCTAACTATTTGTCTATCTATGTATTTGTCAATCTAACAAACTATCTATCTGTCTATTTATCTGTTTATTTATCTTTCTATCTATTTTTTCATCTATCTATATATTTTCTATCTACTTGTCTATCTATCTGTCTATCTGTCTATTTATCTTTTTGTCTATCTTTCTTACAATTTATCTATCTTTTTATCTATCTATCTATCTGTCTGTCTATCTATATGTCTATTTACATGTCTATCTATTTATCTATCTATCTATCCAATCATCTATCTGTTTGTCTATCTATCTATTTGACTATCTATCAATCTATCAATCAATCAATCTATCTCTCTATCTATCTGTGTATCAATCTGTCTATCAATCTATAATCAATCTACCTATTAATTTGTATATCAATATGTGTGTAAATCTATCTATAAATTTGTATATCAATCTATCTATCTATTGATATATATATATATATATATATATATATATATATATATATATATTTGTATTTGTCTAACTATCTATCTATTTTTCTATTTATCTGTTTATCTATCAATCTATTAATCTATCTACCTATCTTTCTTTCTTTCAATTCTTCTATCTATCTTTATATCTATTTGCTTATCTATCTATCTCTATAACTATCTCTCTATTAATTTGTCTATCAATATATCTATCTATATCTCTAACTTTATATCTATCTAACTATCTCTCTATCAATCGTCTATCTATCTAATTATCTATCTCTCTATCTATCTACTTATCTATCTATATCTTTATCTATATATCTTTTTATCACACTGTCTATTTATATTTCTCTCAAATCTATCTATCAATCTATATATCAATTTATCTATTAACCTATCTATCAATCTCACTACAAAAAAAATCCCATATAGCTCTGGAAAATTTTCCTAACTATTAGGGCTTATTCCATCCCTAAAATAGAATAACAACATATTATCAATATAAATAATTTCCAAATTAAAAGTGCTCGTCACAAATATTAATGAGAAAAAAAAAGTTTCTAGCAAATCTTTCAACGACAAAAATTCCCTAGCTAATTATATTTTTCCCTTGCTAATTTCGATCGTAATTAAGAGTAGTAATTAATATTTTTCGATTCAATATATACTGAAAATTCCATAGCTAAATTAGCGAGGTAAAAATCCCTTGCTATTTTCATACCAAACTTATTTTCATAATTTTATATTTTTACAAAAATTGATTACATTTTTTAAAATTTTATTTTAAATTTAATAAAAACATATACTATAAACCATTTTTTATAATTAACAAAAAACAAAAATAATTTAGAAATAATTATGATACAAAAATTACATGGTTAAAACAAAAACAATACATAGGTATATAATCTTTTAAAACTAAATCATCATATTCATAATTAGCTGGTACATTTGTGCTAGGCTCTCTTACATCGGTACTCTACTAGAACTCGGTGTGCTATTTGTCTCATCAAAAATTCTAACTGTGATTCCTTATAGGTCATCTACTATTGCTTTGCTTTTTTTATTTCTTTCATCTCATCATTTACTTCTTTCATTTCCTACATTTCTTCCTTCAAAAAAGTTATCTAAAGATCCATATAACCCTCAACTGTTTGAGAAGCAGCTGTCATACGTTGCTCCACGAGTTCATGTGATAAAATAGAAAATAAAAAAACTATGCTAGATAAAAATAAATTAAATATAATATTTTTCATTACACTCTTAACTTTAATCATTTATTATAGTAGTATAATAGTGATGGAACCACCAAAATAGTGGTCACTTTCATAACAACTATATAGTTTTTACTCGCTTGATTCTACGCGGAAAATAACTTTCTTTGATACATATAAATAAAGAACCCAATGAACACAACCCACATGTTGCACGCACTACACCATGGTTGTATCAAACATACACATGGTGCACATTCAGTGCATCAACCACACATCCATTTTCACTGCACCATACACACACTGTGCACTTCAAAATAGTTATGCACCATGGTCGCACGTCCGCGACACCACATCTCATGGCATCGCTACCCACTGAACCATGCACCCACTAACACTAAGCCACATGCAAACACATGTGCATCACACATCATCAATGGCATTGGTGCATAGTGTGGCGCATGTACCATCTAGGTAGTTATGAAATGATGTGGCAGACAATCATTATTTCAAAAAGATCAAAAGCAATTAATCAAATTATTTCAGCCTTTTTGTCTCCCACAATGGTTCAATATTCCATGGTTATATAATGACCATGGAAGTGAGACTAATTAATAAAAAATAAATCTTTGGTAAAATACAATTAATGGGAACAAAAATAATTCTTAAAAAAAATAATTATATATTTTATGAACATTCTATAATTTTTTACACCACATTTGCAATGGGATAAAAATAAATCAACATTCTACAATTATTATTCCTTTTAAGATGTGACATTTAAAAAAGATGGGGTCATCCTAACCACTAACTGCTACTTTATAAAAATATGCTTTTACTAGTTAAATGAAATCACAAATATTTGGCTTACCAGCAGGAAATGTAGCATCACTTTGAATGAGAAGAGGGGGCATGGCACGTATTGAATGGACATCAGTAATTTGATAATGATATATTAACAGTTAACCACCTATTAATAAAGGGTGAACAAGAACAAATGAGCCACAAAAAAATTTAAAAAATAACAACGAACATATTAATTCAAATTATTTATCTTACATTCAATGCAGCAAGCAACATATACAAGCTATATGAGCAATGAGAGAATAGAAAAAAAAGTCTGTATAATGCAACACTAATGGTGAATGAAGTATGAGCGATCAAATTCGAGTAAAATGAGTTCCTTACTACAATAATATTATTTTTTTTTGTTTTATTTTTCTCTCCACTCTCTTCGCTTTCTTAATTTCTCCCCAATGCACCCAAAGCCCTATTGGGTTCCTATAAGTTTTGACATCAAGCTTACATGATGTCAGAGCATCAATAAAGGCAATGTAAGAGTTGTGCAAAGTATTCAGGTGGGGCACACATTCTACAAGTGTCAAAAAGTGTTTCTTCCAGTGATATTGAATCAATTTCAAGAAGGTTTTTGCAACATCATTTTATTCTTTCAGATAAGAGATTTTTGTTCGCCAAAATTAAAATAATTATTTTTTATGTTGACAATTTTTATTTTAAAAAACTACTCACAAATTCAATATTATTTATGTTTTTATGTAATATTCATCATAATTGCTATTATACATTTAACATTATTAAGAAAACAACATTTCAACATTTAAAAAGAACAAAAAAAATAGTGCAACAATTTTCATCATGAGATACAATATATAAATACATACCAGGATATCATCATAATAGTCATAGAAAACAATAAGTATTAGTCTTCCAAAAGATTAAAAGACTTGATAATAACAATCTAAATATATTAGACAAAGATATCATAATTAATTCTTTAAGAAATAGGAGAATCATAAGAAATTTTTTAAATAGCATCATGTAACCAAAATAAATATCACTTATATCATTCATACAGTTAATTAACTTTAGATTCTCTTTAATATATTCATATGGACACACTATTTTGAATTCTCAAATATGAAAATACAATTCCAAAATGGTTATTATAAGATTTTTGCAATCTATTATAATTTCTCACAAATAATATGTATATCAACTAGACATGAGAAACACATTTCTCTATGATAATCTTAAGAATAAGTTATATATGCAACAACCATCTTGTTTTATTATTCCAATGAATGCATGTATGATGAGTAGATTATATAAATCTTATATACCAATACTAAACTTGGAATATAATTATTTCAATATTTCAATATTTTATAAATGCTATAATAAAGTATCACTCATGTCAAACACTACAAGAAAATATCAATTTAGCTAAGAAAATTTAGCTAGGGAAATTTAGCTAGGGAAATTTAGCTAGGGAAATTTAGCTAGGGATCAATCCCTACCTAAATTATGAGTGATTAGGTTGGGAATAGCAAGGGATTTTTGATATTATATTGAAATAAAAATTTGTGCTGGATTAGCGATGGAATTGGTCAATTGAAAATTTCCATTGCTATTTTTTTTGTAAATTTATGTACAATGAAAAGTGATAAATTTAACGATGGATTTAGCGATAAATTTTCCCTAGCTAATTAGATTCATACAAAATTCATTGCTAATATATTCGTAAATTCCACTCAAGAAAAGCCAATAATTTAGCGATGGATTTAGGGACATATTTTCCATAACTAATTAGATCCGGACATAATTCATCACTAATATGTTCATAAATTCCATGTAAATAAAAGTAGGAAATTTAGTGATGGATTTTCTCTAGCTAATTACATCAAAACAAAATCAATCGCTAACTAATTATTTGAATTTTTTTTACTATTTTATATTTTATTACAAGCGATTATTCTTTAAATTTTAATTTTCAAAAAATATATCGATTTGGTTAAGGATTTTTCCCTAACTTTTTGGGCTAGGGATAATTTTCATCACTAATTTTTAATGATTTAATTTTTTTAATATTTTATTTAATTTTGTATATTAAAGGTACGTATGTCATTGTCTATAAATCAGTGATCCGTGTAAGACATTCTCCTCGTATAATTATAAAAATATGTTATTATAAATAAATAATTTAAAAATATATATAAATATACAAAAAAATTAATATTAATAAACACTATAATAACTATTAATAAAGACTACAATAACTATTAATAAAGACTACAATAACTATTAATAAAAACTACAATAACATTAAATAATTAATTCTATATTTATTAAAATTTTTAAAGATATTTTAAAAAAAATGAATATACATTAAAATTTCTACTAATAAAAAGATTAAATAATTCATTGTATGATAAAATATAATATATTAAATGTTATATCAAAACATACTCAACCTAGCATTTTCGAGTTCCCCTTCATAAAAAAAAATTTTCTCTCTCTTCATAGAAATATAATAATAATAAAAACAACTTAATTCTTAATGATATTAAGTACTATTAAGCATTAAGCTGAAAACAAGTTCTATTAAGCATAAAGTAAAAAAAAAACAAACGCCCCCTTGAAGTTATATATATATATATTGGATATTAAATGTTTTGATAATTTAAAATTAAAACATTAATGGAATTTTAATACCCAATAAAACTTAATAAACTTAATAGTTAGAGATTGTAACTAGTCTTTAACTTAGTAAACTTAATAAACTTAATAAACTCTAAGTCTCTCTATTGGCCTCTCTCTCTCTCTCGACTCTAGTGTGGAGGGATCCTTCCTGATGTAAAACTATAAACCCCATTAGTCTTTAATGATTAATCTTCCATGGCAAAAAGCAGCCTCATGGAAGAGATCTAATAAAGTCATTAGGTTGGCCATTCTTCCATGTTATTTAATTCATAATCCAATAATCAGCTCTGTTAAAAAAAATTCACTTCTGTGTTCAATGTCATTGAGTAAATTCGTGAATCAAGATCAATTGATGAGTACATTATGTAGCCAACACATACTTCATTAGTAATGTAGGTATGTTGCTTGTTTTGTCTCCACTTTAGAAACATGATGAAATCATTATTAATCTAAAACTTAATTCTCACAAAAGAGGTCCATCACTAATAATTCTTCCTGTAGATATTCTTGTGGAGTTATGGCAATCGTGAAATTGCGTGGAATATTCCTGCTGAACATTAATTCATTTTTTTTTATATATTTCCCACCACTCTATATACAATTATTATTTGCAATATGTGGCTAGATTGATATGAAAATCATAATTTACATTGGAGCAAAGAGATTGCAAGACTACGATTATAATAATGTTGTGCCGGTTTTGATGTGTAATTATGTTGAATGTTGACATGTTCTAATGATTTAACATGAAGTTTCTTTCCATGGTCTTTGGTTCCAATATTATATGTTTTTTCTTATTATTATGTGATGTAGGTGCTCATGAATATCTATCTAATTTCTATTTCTGCATTTTTATTTCTTGTTGAGGTTCGGAGTTTTCAATTCAAAAAATAACCACAATATACTAATAGTTGTGGTCCCATTTATACTCCTACATCTTAGTGTAGTCATAAGACTACTTACAAGTATTCCTTAATTTCTTTATGTTACAAAATAATTTATCAGTGTTCTATATTATTGTTATTATTTTTAGAGTTTTGAGAATATTAATAATACAGTTAGAAGTATTTTTTAGTAGTGTTAATGAATATTATAGGTAAATTAACTTATAAAAGATTTTATATTTCTTATTATCTTTTTAATCTGGATAATATGCTAAAATTTTGAATACTAAAATTTAATGTATTTTAACTTATAACAATGATCCAACAATATCACTGTAATTAATACCACATTTATCTTGTCATTGTGACAATATTTTTAAAATGTAATGCTCATTAGTATGGTCATAATTCACAAAAAAAATATGCTTGCTTTGTTATCATTATAAAAGAATGATTTGAAGCAATTCACTTCATGAAAATAAGTGTTAAAAGTAATATATATGATATTTTGACCCCTAAATATGTAATGTGGTGGTATAAAACATTTATAAGAAATCATACAAACATCTCATCAGTTGTCAATCTTCTTTAATTATCTATCCTTTTTGTTTAATCATAAAATTTATTTATTTTTGTTCTTTTATACGTTCAAATGTTTTTTATGAGCTATAATTATACTTATCATTAAATATGTTGAGATTTATCTTGTTGGTATATAGAAACACAAAGATTTGTTAGACACAATTCTTTCTTCTCCAGTATGTTTCTTGAAAAATTATAAATGAGAAGAAGATTTTTTCACATATTTCATATATTAATAAAAATGAATAATTGAATTTGTAATCTCATTTATTTTATCTTTTACTATAAGAATCAGGACATAAGAGAGATATTGCACATGAAAAAAGTTTTCATCTAATAATAATTCATTTTTTTATGCTAAAACAACATACAACATTATGTTTAATTATATGTTTCTAACTATATATAAAAATTTGTATAATTATAAGACTCTATATAATTAAATATAACTATATTTGCAACTGAGTATACATATATGTATACATATATGTAAACCAATATATTAGTTTATAACTTTGTAATATTTATGTATAACTATTTGTATGAATATATCTATATATAACTATGTGTTTAACTATATAAAAATATTTATAACTATATATAATATATGTATAATAACATATAACTATAAATAATTGTATCTTACTATATGTAAAACAATAAAAGCTTTATACATAACTATATTTAGATAAAGTAGTAAGCCAACAATGTACATCATGATATATCTTATCAAATAAAATATATATATTTTATTTTCTCTGCGAAAGAGCTGTCATACTTTTTGAGTATTTGATCTTAATACTAAAAAAAATCTCAGATATTTCAAATAATGTCTGAAACTTCGTTTGTATATTTTAGTTTAGATATATAAAAATGATTATCTCATGTAATTAGATCATTATCATCATATACAATTAGTTTGACATACAAATATCTTTATCATTTTAAAAAAATAGAAAATTTTGACATATTTCAATGACAAAATATAGTAAATATTGAGTAAAATTATTAAATCATTTATTGGGAGATTGCTTGAAGCTATAAATTGCCTTTCATATTCTCTATATCATATTTGTGTTCTCTGCTTTCAGGAATAATAAATCCTAACGACTACTACATAAGCATTTTTTATATAAATTATTATAAAGGAATGTATTCTTTATATCTAACTATTACATATTTTATATATGTGATGATAAATAGAAAGTAATAACCTATTAGTGGTCATGTTAATCATATGAAATAATGTGTTCCAAAAATCAATATTATAAGGCAATGCAAAATCATTTATTACCAACATAGTCTTGTCGATCGATCTTTTCCTTGGGTCCCTCTTTATTATATATATTTGTATATAATGTAATTGGAATGTCCGACTCATTATTCTAAAATGGATTAGCTGATATGATAGAAAACTCATTTAAAATAGATTTTGAATGTTTCCATTTAGTATATACATCTTTGGATTGAGATCATCAAGTTTTAATGCTCATTTCTATCTCTCTCTCTTGGTGAGATTTAAAAGTCATGTCCAGTAGATCATGATTAATTTAGAAGTTCTTATTTTGTATGTATATATTAGAGGTCATTGTCTTGATGTGATGACAAGTATCTTTGTCAAAGGACAATATGTCTTGTATTTGAGATGTATTAGAGAGAGCTTTTATTGATTTTTGAAAGAATATTATCGAGATATCAATATCTCATAAATCTTGCGCTAAGCAAGGGTATTGTATTCTGATTACAACCTCCAATGATATTATTGAATAATGCTTTTCTTGTAGTTCTTATTTTTAGGAGTGAAAATGATGTTAAGTATTCATCATTTAAGCATTTTTTTTTAATTTTGAGGATACTGAGAAAATTTATCAAACATTTAGCATTTATATTCTTTTACAATTTATAATTGGTTAGAGAAAAACAAATATCCAATTGTAATATTTTAATAATTTAGCACTCCTAAATTTTTTAAGAGTATGATAATGATGTGCTTTCTTAATATTCTCTCTCTCGGTAAGTTCAGGTAAGTCCATCTTTTCTCTTGATTTAGGCTAATATCCAAAATCAAGGCCTCACTAATAAATTATAATTTTTTCGGCTACATCTTCCATCTGGTTATGAGTATGGTTTTTTATTGATGATGCAATTTCAAACATTCATATGTTAAATTTTAATCATTTATTTTAGCTTGTTCTTATATATATATATATATATATATATATATATATATATATATATATATATATATATGTGTGTGTGTGTGTGTGTGTGTGTGTGTGTGTGTGTGTGTGTGTGTGTGTGTGTGTGTGTGTGTGTATGTATGTGTGTGTGTATGTATGTGTGTGTGTATGTGTGTGTGTGTGTATCCATGTATGTATGTATGTATGTATGTATTGAATTTTCATCTGGTAAAATTCAGTTACAAATTTTTTGTGCCTTGTGTTTTTAGGTTCGACACAATTTCGAACAAATAAAGATATTTTTGTAGCCCTGGTTCCAAGGTGTTGTTCCATGTTTTTATGCTTATGATAGAATATCTAGCTGTTTGATGTTCATGCTCCATAATGGGTGTTTACGCTCTACTTTATGTAAGTACTTGTAGAGGGAAGATAAAAAAGAGGTCATATATGTATGCATGTATTCATGTATGTATGTATGTATCCATGTGTGTTTGTGTGTGTATGTGAGTATTGAACTTTCATCCTGTAAAATCTAGTTACAAATTTCTTGTGCCTTGTATTTCCAGGTTCAACATAATTTCGAACAAACAAAGATAATTTTTGTAGCCCTGGTTAAAGTGTTTGTTCCTTTTTTAATGCTTATGATAGACTATCTAGCTGTTTGATGTTCATGCTTCATTATGAATATTTATGCTCTACTTTATGTAAATACTTGTAGAGGGAAGAGAAAAAGGTCATATATGTATGTATGTATCCATGTATGTATGTATGTATTGAACTTTCATCATGTAAAATCTAGTTGTTAATTTCTTGTGCCTTATATTTTTAGGTTCAACACAATTTTGAACAAACCAAGATGATTTTTTATGCTTATAACAGAATATATAGCTGTTTGATGTTCATGCTCCATAATGGGTGCTTACGCTCTACTTTATGTAAATACTTGTACATATATACTAGTATATGTGTATTTGGACACATATACGTATATACTGGTATATATGTACAAGTATTTACTAGTTTTTGTGTATATGTACATATATACCAGTATATATGTACATATACACTTCAGTATATGTACATATTTATATGTACATATAAATACTCAATATATCTACATATATATGCTATAGTATATGTACATTTACACAGTAGTGAATATGTATATGCTGGTATATATGTAAAAGTATTTACCAGTATATTTGTACATACTTGTACATATACACTTCAATGTATATGTACATATATGTACATATATATGTACATATATATGTACATATATATTGTAGTGTATATGTATACACTTGTATATATCTACATATACACTACAGTGTATATGTTCACATATTGAGTATATATGTACATAAAAATACTTGTACATATATACTAGTCTATATGTATAGGTACATATACACTAGTCTATATGTATATGTACATATATACCAGTATATATGTACAAATACACGGTAGTATATGTACATATTTATATGTACATATAAATACTCAATATATGTACATATATACACTATAGTATATGTACATATACACTATAGTGTACTTGTATATATATAATATAGTGTATATGTATACACTTATATATATGTACATATAAACTGTAGTATATATGAACATATATACTGTAGTATATATGTACATATATACTGTAGTATATATGTACATATATACTGTAATATTATATATTTATCAAAATATAACTTATTTTATTTATTTATTTTGATTTCTTTGACTATTTAATTTTCCTACAGATATGGTACCACATTATTTTTTATACGGAGCTTATAGAAGAGAATGGATTTTTCACTAGACATAATGTACCGTGACTAGGACAGCTTTGTCGCAATAGAAAGCTGGCGACCAGAGGAGTTGGGGGAGATAAAGCAATACCAATTTAATGAATAGATTATACTTTATGCATTGTATGTATGTATGTATGTATGTATTGAACTTTTATCCTATAAAATCGAGTTACAAATTTCAAACAAACAAAGATGATTTTTGCAGCCATGGTTATGTGTTTGTTTATTTTTTTATGTTTATGATAGAATTTTTAGCTGGTTGATGTTCATGCTCCATAATAGATATTTATGCTCAACTTTAATATAAATACTTATACATATATACAAGTATATATGTATATATACATATATAGAAGTATATATGTATATATACATATATACCAGTATAAAACACACACATGCACATATATATATTAGTATATATGTGTAGATATTTGCTAGTATATGTGTATATGTACATATATACACTGTAGTATATGTATATATACACTGTAGTGTATATGTACATATATACTAAAGTGTATATGTATACATTGGTATATATGTACAAGTATTTACTAGTATATATGTAGATACTTGTACATATATACTATAGTGTATACGTACATACAAGTACATATATATGTACATATATACTACAGTGTATATGTATACACATATATATGTACATATACACTATAGTATATATGTACATATAAATACTTGTATATATATACCTGTATATATATATACATATACATATATCAATGTATACATATACACTACAGTGTATATGTTTACATTTATATATGTACATATACACTATAGTCTATATGTATATATACCGAGTATATATGTACATATAAATACTTTTACATATATACCAGTATATATGTACATATACATATATACCCATGTAAACATATACACTATAGTATATGTGTACATATATACAGCAGTGTATATATATATTTATACTTCTATATATGTATGTGTGTGTGTGTGTGTGTGTCTGTGTGTGTGTGTGTGTGTGTATTAATATATATGTACATATATACTACAGTATTATATGTAATTAGTGAAATACTAGTATATATGTACATATATATTACAGTATTATATATTTATCAAAATAGAACTATATTTATTTATTTTGATTTGATTGACTGGTTTAATTTTTTGTATAGATATGACATCACAATGTTTTCCATATGAAGTTTGTAGAAGGGACAATTTTTCACTATACATTACACATCGTGACTCGGACAAAAAAATAGAACTTTATTTTGATTGACTGGTTTAGCTAGGGATTCATTCCCTCACTAATTTTTAGCGACAAGCACTTTAGATTTGGAAAGCATCCGTCGTTAATCCATCGTAATATCCTATTTAGCAATGGAAACCCCCCATTTAGCTAGGGAATTGTCCCTAGATATTTGGGATTTTTTTGTAGTGAATTCTTTCCTCCATATAGACTATCATGACACTTATTCTGAAAGAAAATAAGAAATTCAACTTATTCTATTATGAATATATTAAAATATATACAATAAATATAGACCATCAACTACATTTGTTGTCAGTGAGGATTCCTTTCATATGTCAAGGCAATCTTAGACTAAATATTCTAAATCAAAAAGAACAATTTAATCCAAATACATATGTTTTGGTAATGATCTTAATGATGCTAGAAAATTTATATTAGATAATAAGTTAAAATTTTCATAGTATAATTCTTTAATCATTACTAAGCATAAATCTTTTGATTTTATTAAAAAGCCAATTAGTCAAGAAAAAAATATTTCCTTTCTTAGACAACATGATGAATTTGTTGGCTTTATGATTTGAGATGAGGTATTGTTAGTAATTCTGCTACCAAGATTTGTAAATTTATAGATTCAGAAGAAGAAGAAAAGTGAAAAATGATATATCTACAACCAGAATCCAGTATCATAGCAGGAAATCAAACAATAATCTAGAAACACATAAAATTATTTGATTCACTTGTCATTCAGCATGACTAGCTACATCCACTAGAAAAATGATTATGTGGTTATAGATTATTACCAAAACAATGTCTTATGGATGCAGCAATCACGAAGAAAAAAATCACGTAGAGAGAGAAAATGAAAATGAACAATTTTGTAGAAAATTGGTAGCAGTGAAAAACAGAAATAAAAATCAATTTATATTAAATAATTTTTCGATATCAATGATGGAGTGGGTTAGTTCACTTGGATAGATCAGGCTGTGCTCCAAAATTTTCTTCGGCCCTTTGACAGGGTAGCAGGACCCCCATTATTGTGCTATTGCTACATTCCCAATCTTTCAATATTTATTTTCTGCACTAACAAAATATTGTAATAAAAAACACTTTGGTTATACAAAGTAGTTTAATAAAAAAACTAAATATAACAGACATTAAACATAATTTCGCTAGCAATATTTTTTATGGTAAAGATGATGAATTTCATGATAGGGATTGGTCAATACAACTTAAAGATGTTCCACATATAGTGGCAAGTTCAAGTTCTACTTTGATGAATCTTGTAGATGTTTTTTCTAACCCTGGATTGTCTTCTCATCCAAGAATTTCAAATTTCATGGGTCACCCATGCATGTTGTATCATATTTTTGTAATAAGGGCCATAAACAATTTAACGCACATTTTGGAAAATTTTCATGTTGTCATATGCTTTCATTATTAATACTTATCATACAAATTGATTCTATTTAGATATTTCTCCATATAAACCTCTTATGTGAGCCAACCTTCCTTCACGAGCCGACATCATTGCCTATAATCTAACTATAATAGACTTCTAGTTCTTTAGGATCTTCTCTTGAACACCCAAAAATTATTTGAGAACATCATTGGATGCTCTTATTATAGCCAACACAATTATTGTTTTAATTATTTTTAGTTTATTATGTTACAAGTAAATATTCTCTGATTCTAGTTAAAATTAATTTGTTAATTTTAACTTTTGATATTTTGAACATACAAACACCTGTATAAAAAGGATATTGAAATTTGTTATTGGAGTTACTTATTTTAAATTTGAGGTTTATTACTTTTATTTTCCTTCTTGATGGGAGCACCCAAATCATGTGGGCCACTCAAATGAACTTGCCTCATATATAAGGAGTTTTTATGTGTTAATATGTATATAAGAGTTATTGAAATTTGATTTATGCTATTTCAATTTGTATTCAAGTTAAATTATATTATTTATTTTAATTTCTGCATCTCATTTAATAACAAGTGTCAATGTCAAAATATGGCTTGTATGTGGAACCTTTGACAGACCAAAACGACACACTAAATTAAATTTCATCTAAACTAGTAGGCTTTGAAAAATTATCATCAATACCTCGAGGAGGAGTAGATTCACTTGTGATCTTTTCTTTAGCACTTAATAAAAAATTCTCTACATATATTATTTTGGTAAATTGAAAGGAAATCTAAGCCATATCTCTAACAACTATATCTGACAAGTCTCAAATATGAGACTTAGCTTACTTGGATCAAGTCACTTATCATCGCTCCAAGACTTTAAAAATATCACACATCTCAATATTATTCTTATATATACATTCAACACGAAGATTTCCTAAGTTATTACACATCTTAGTATTATTATCATTTAAATACTTTCAACTTAAAAATTCTAATAAAATCTAATAAATTAGAATTTATAAAATCACACATTTAAGTCATAAAGAATAAATACTCATAAAAAAATATAGCTTACAATATACACACATAATTCTCACTACAAATATGTTTTGTAATCCTCTATATAAAAATATGAAAATGATTATGATAACTTACATACTTAAAAGCACTCATATAAAACATTAAATAATTATAAAAAAAGAATAAATTATAGAATAATTGAGAAATATTGTTAGTTTCTTAAATATTGGATCATTTAAATCTCATAATGATTATAGTTTGCATATGTGTTTCAAAAGTTACATATAAAATTAGATCATTTAAATCCCATAAGATATCTTGAAGCAATGAGTTATTTTATAATTTCTAAGACATACATAGAAGAATGTCCCACATCCTTTTTAAATTCACAATTTTCTGCAAAAGTTTCAAAACATATGTAGCTTGCCCCCACAAACCTAAAGTTTTCAATTTATTGTGTTTTTCTGATATATGTCATCACCTTATGCGCATCCATGATATTTTTCTTTTTTTTTAAATATTCTTTAAGATGTTCCATAAGAAACACACGCATGTAATCCACATAAAAACCATTTATATTCTGAATTTGAATATTGAGGTTCTGAGTATAGCCAAAACCACTTGTCCATCAATATTAGTATGAAGCCAAAAATAATTAATTTTTTCATAAGTTCTGTCAGTGAAGAAAATCATCATGAATGTTCTCTCTAACATCCAGCATCCTTGGCCAACAATTTTTAAGTAATTGAGTTATGCGCCAAAAACTCATTGATTTAAGAAACATATTAGCTCATTGATAATTTCCGTTCAAAATTTTTATGGCAATGCCCCATTGAAGAAAGTAATGTAACATCTAAAAATGAAAGAAATAAGATGAGTTGATGATAAATAAAAATCTTTGGAACACGTTGAAATGTAAATACAATGTTCGCCAAACTGCAATAGCATTTATTTATACTTAAATATCAATTTATTATATTTAAAATTTTGGAAAAATATGAATATTTTTTAAAATTCAAATAATTCAAATTTTTTTATAATTATTTTTTTAAAGATATTATATGAATTATTTAATCATAATTAAATAATTCATATAATATTTTTATAATTTTTTAAAATTTCTAAAATAAAAATATTAATTTTTGTTTTTATTAATATAAATTTTTATTCGTATTTAAATATTTTCTAAATTTTTTATTTATAATATCCTATTTGTATAATTATATAAGAGAAGGTGTCTTTCAATGATTCCTCATCCATTGACCATGACAAACCTTGTATATACAAAATTACATCAAATATTAAAACAAAATAATTCAGTATAGATTAATGACAAAAATTAATCTTAAGCTAAATAGTTAGGGAAGAATGCCTAGCAAAATGGATATATTTTTTGATAATTATAATTTAAGGGCTAATCGCTTGCTATTAATATATAATTATAAAAAAATTTTCCAGATAACTAATTAACGAGTGATTTTTTTAAACTAATTAGCTTGGGGTCTATAAATCTATCTTTCAATATGTCTATCGATGAGCCTATCTATGTGTCTATCTATGTGTCTATCATAATAATTGGATAAGTATGAATTTTTAAATTATGAGCTCTAACATAATAAAAAATTTTACCTACTCACATAGACTACTCTATTCCATGTTTATTGATCCTAGTTTATATTGTGATAATCATGAATACAACTTATCCCTGGTTCATAATATGAATGTCATTAAATCAGGCACGAGCTTAATTTGATCACCAACAAAAGCCCAAACCACACTAGTAATTATGGAAAAGAGCTATTATGTATTTAAATGATTGAATTATATAAGGATACCTATTGTATACAAGTGCAAAAAAAACTATTTTAGTTATACATAAAGTCATGAAAAAGTCACAATCCTAAAATTACTCTAGCCTAAATGCCAGTTGAATGTTTGATCTACAAATCACTTTTATAACTAATTTGAATATTAATTAAATGTGAATGCTAATTGAATGCATTTTTTCTTTACTTTAATAATTCTCTTCATGTTGAAATATGTTTGTCAATAACTCCCAACATGCTAAGGTGCATGTGAATCACTAGGGCTTATAATTTTCTAGTTAATAAATTTGTGATTTGCTTTCATGGTAACATATAAGATGTTTTGAATTTTCCAATTTGGATTTTCTAATTGATTATGTGACAATCTAATTCAATAAATTTCTTATGTTCATGGAAAACAAAGTTGGTAGCAATGTGCAAGGTTATGTGACTATCACAAAATAAATTTGCTACTTCCAAATGAGAAACTTGTCAATCCTTCAACAAGTATCTCAACCAAGTGAGTTTGCAGGTAAATGTAAACTCGGACCAATATTCTGCCTCTACTAATGATATTTACACCTTTGATTGTTTCTCACACTTCTATGGCACAAGTAACTTACCAAAAAAGTATAATAACATATCAATTACTATTGTTTAATTGGATATATTTCTATATTATAATCATAATTAGAGACAACCAAAATAGAAATTATAAACATTAGGATTTTTTTTTCCAAAGTTACAGAAGCAGAAAACATTAAGCATAATTATATTTCTTAAGATACAGAAGCAGAAAACAATATGCAAACTTTTAGTATTTGAAATCAATAAAACTGTAAAAAATTAAACAGTAAAAAAAACAAAGGTTACTCTAACCATTTATTGTTTTATTAATGGTGTAGAGTCAAACTGATATAATGCTATGAAAATAGAAGAAAAGAGAAAAAAAAATTGGTGGAAAATTAAAAAAAAAGAAAACCCAAATATTCTTTAAAAACCAAACTGTGCCCATATGGACATGATCTGTGATGTCCTTGTAAAACTTCTGATCAGCTATTACCATAGCTTGTGGCAGCACAATTTTGAGATGTGCTCATCCTCTTCTCCTCGCCTCCCCGAGTCAACTTGAACCTTCCCTCACTAAATATTGGTAGTCACAAAATCATGAGCTCTCATGTCTCCTCCAACAAATACATTTAATCATTTTATTTATGTTTGTCAATAAATTTTAATTTAAATGTATATTGATTAAATTATATTTATGTTTTTCAATAATAAATATATTGATAAAATTATTAATTATTTAATTTTTAATTGAACATTTTGAATTTTTTGTGGTTATAATCATGAAGCTACTTCAAAAAATTGAAACAACAGATTAGTAATCAGCATCATTAATTAAAAAAAACATTAACTTAAAAATATTGTAACATTATTCTGATATTTTATGCCAATAATCAAAAATACGATAATGTTTGGAAATTTTTGTAATTATAGTGCCCGACCCAAACCTAGATTTTTAAAATTTATTATTTTCTATTTACTCAAAAATACTAATATAAGATTATTTTTAAAATAACTTTCATCAACTCTATTTTATTTAATTTTATTAATAAATTTTAAATTTCCATAATTTAATTTTAAAACATATATAGGCTTTTCTGATATAATATTAATATAAATATTAGAAAAAAATGTTTATTAGAAAAAATTAAATACAATGTTTGTTAGAATATTTGTTATAGGTTGCTCTCGTAGTTCTGTTTTGCTTCTCCTCTCATCGTCATTGAAAGATAGAACAAATTTTTAGTGCTTAAAGCCTTACCATTATTTTTTCACGGAAACTATAAAACAAACATTTGAAGCAAATATATAGAAAATAAAGATACAAAAATATAAAAGTAAACTAAAATTATAAAAAATAAATAATTTAAATAAAAAATATGAAATAGATTTTTATTTAACCATAAATGATATTATTTCATAAATAAATAAAATAATATAATATAATAATAAAGTATTTCATATATATATATAGGTTATAAGTTTTTAAGAATTCAATTTATTTTGTATTAATATAATATGAAATAATTATAAATGCATAAATTTTGAATCTTTTAGTCATTATAAATTTGAATCTTTGAAGTATTCATTTAATAATCACACTTAGATATTTTTTTTAAAAGATTTCTATAATCATTAAAATATTTTATAAATATATGAATAATATTAATATTTACTTGTTTATTCGTTAATTCATATAATTCTATAAATTTTTTTATTTAATCAAATAATTGTTTATTTTAGCTTTTTATCTGTAGTAATTTTTATTTATGTTAATTTATTAATTAAAATATTTTCAAAATATTTATATATAAATAATAAATTATATTATTTTATTTAATACAAATATTTAAATATCATAATTAAAAATTTCAGAAAAATATTTTTTATAATATTTTAATAATTTATAATCAAAAAAATAATAATTTGATTTATCTACTATAAATCTTTATTTGTATATATATATTTATGAAATTTTTTATTTTTAATATCATATTTTTATAATTATATGAGGAGATTGTGTGTTTCAAGGATAACTGATCTATAGACTATGAAATACCTTTGATATAAAAAATTAAATAAAATAATAAAATAAATAATTTTTAAAAATATTAAATGATTATAAATTAGCATTGGAAATTATCACTAGCCCAAATAGTAGGGGAAAAATCTCCAACTAAATGCATATATTTTGAGAAAGTAAAAATTTAAGGAATAATTGCTTCGAATTTTTTATAAAATTATAAAAAAATAAATTCAGATATTTATTTAGGAACGAATTTTGTCGAACTAATTAGCTAGGAAAATTTCATCACGAAATATGTTGTTATATCAAGGATGTATTTGGCTAAGAAATTTTCATCAATAAATTTGTCGCTATATTCTAGATCTAATTAACTAGAGAAATTACCCTACTAAAACCTTCGCTATATCTCGATTGTTATTAGCTAGAAAAATATGTTGCTAAATCTGTCGCTATATCAAATATTTAATTAGCTAGGAAAATTCCATCGCAAAATCAATCACTATATCATGGATGTAATTAACTAGGGAAATTCTATCTCTAAATCTATAGCTATATTCCAGATGTAAATAGCTAGGGATATTTCCTTGCTAAATCCGTTGCTATATTTACGGCTTTTCATTGCACGGAAATTTACAAAAAAAATAGCCCCAGATTATTTCTAGATCTAATTAGCTATGAAAATTACGTCAATAAATCTATCTTTAAATCTACGGCTTTTGTTGCATAGAAAGTTACGAATAAAATGGTGAGGGAATATTTTCAAAAGTGAAATTCCATAGCTAATCCATCACTACATTTTATTTAAATACAAAATAAGAAATCACTTAATATTCTCTAGCTAATACCTTGTAATTTAGCTAGAGAATGATCCCTAGATAAATTTTCCTAGCGATATTGACATTTTTTGTAGTGTATCTATCTATCTAGCTATCTGTCTATCTATCTAACTATCTATCTATTTATCTCTGTATCTATATATCTAACTTTCTGTCTTTCTATCTATCAATCTTCCTATTTTTTTGTCAATTTATCTATCTATCGATCTGTCTATCTTTAAATCTATCTGTCTATCTTTGCAATTTATCTAACTGGCTATCTGTATATATGTGTGTCTATCTATCTATCAATTTGTTTATCAATCTGTCTCTATATATGTATGTGTGTGTGTGTGTGTCTATCTATATGTATATCTATCTATCTATATATCTATCTATTTTGTCTATCTATTAGACTATCATTTTGTCTATATATCTATCAAACTAGCTATATATTTGACTAATAATCTATAGAAATTTCTATCTATCTATCTATCTATTTGTCTATATATCAATGAATCAATAAGTCTATTTATCTATATATTAATCTGCATATCAATCTATCTATCTAATATCAATCAATCTATATATAAATATGTCAATCAATCTATTTAACAATCTATTTTTAAATATGTCGATCAATATATCAATATATCTATCTATCTCTATCTCTCTCTATAACTATCTATCAATCTATCTAGCTATCGTTATATCAATATATCCATCTAACTCTTTATCTATCTATATAATATATATTTGTCTATTTTTTTTTCTAATAAACTATTGATATATCTATATATTTGTCTGTCAATCTTTGGTCTATAAATCTATCAAAATGTTTATCAATCTATCAATCAATCTATCAATATATCTATCTATCTATAAGTCTATCTATCTATAAGTCTATCTATATTTCATTCATTCTTTCTATGTGTATATATATTTGTCTATCAATCTACCTATCTATCTTTCTAAAAATCTTTATAGCTATCTTTCAATCTAACAAACTATCTATCAATCTTTCTATTTTTGTATTAATCTATCTATCTATTTATCAAATTATCTATTTGTCTATCTATCTATTTATCTATCTATCTGTCTATCTATCTATCTATCTTTATTTCAATCTATCTATTTATCTATCTATTTATCTATCAATTTATCTATCTATATATCTATCTATCTGTCTATCTATCTGCCTATCTATCTATTTATCTATCTATCTAGATTTCTATCTATCTATTTATTTATCTATCTATTTATCAGACTATCTATCTATCTAACTATCTATTTGTCTTGCTTTCTATCAGTCTATCTATCTTTTTATTTATCTATCTATTTATCTATCTATCATTCTATTTGTCTATCTTTATGCCTTTCTATCTAGTTGTCTAACTATTTATCAATCTAATTATCTATCTATCTATCTATCGATCAATCTTTTTGTCTGTCTTTCTGTCTGACTACCTATCTATCTTTAAATCTATTAGTCTATCTATCTTTCAATCTAAATGTATATCTATCTATCTATTAATTTGCCTATATATTTCTATATTTATCTATCTATCTATCTGTCTATCTATCAATTTATCTATCTATATGTCTATCTATATGTCTATCTATCTATCTATCTAATATCTGTATATTTAACTATATTTCTATCTATATTTCTATCTATCTGTCTATCTTTTGATCTATATATTTGTCTATTTATTTGTCTATCAATTTGTCTCATTATCTATCTTCTATCTGTATATATATCTATTATCCTTTCTATCTATATATCTGACTATATATATATTTGTCTATCTTTTGGTCTATCTATCTGGCAAATAATATATCAATCTATTTATCTATCTATCATTCTATCTTTTTTTCTATATATCATTTATCTATCTATCTATCTATCAATATGGCTATCAATCAATCAATCTATCTATTTATTAATCAATCTATCAATGTATCTATCAATTTTTATATAAATTTCGCTTTCAATCTATCTATCTATTTATCTTTCTCTCTATTAATCTATCTAATATTATATCTATTTATCTATCAAATTTTTAATCTGTATATCTATCTATATATCTAGTTATTGATATATCTATCTATCTATCTATCTATCTATTTATATATCTGTCTAACTATTTATATATCTATTTGTTTATCTATCTGTCTATCTATCTATTTGTCTATTTATTTATATATCTATCTGATTGAGTATCTATTTATCAATCTATCTATATATCTATCTGTCTAGCTATATATATATATATATCTATATCTATATCTATATATCTATCAATCTATTTATATGTATATCTTTATACTTATATATCTATCTATCTCTATATCTATCTATCTATCTATCTGTCAAGCTATCTCTCTAAAATACTATACATTAATATATCTATCTATCTGTCTATATATATGTCCATCAATCTTTCTATCTTTCTATCTATCTCTCAATCTATCTATCAATCTTCTATCTATATGTCTATCTATCTATCTATATATCTTTCTTTCTATATGTCTATCTATCTATATATCTATCTATCTTATTATCTATCTATTTTTATTTCTATCTGTTTATCTATCTATCTGTTTATCTAACTATCTATCTATCAATCACTCTTTATATCTGTCTATCTATATGACTATCTATATATCTATTTTTCTATCGATGTATTTGTTTAGATATCTTTATATCTATTTGTCTATCTATTTTTCTAATAATATGTTGATATATTTGTCTATCTATCTCTTTATCTATCTATCTATCAATTTATGAATACATAGATAGATAGATAGATAGATATATTTTTCTAATAATTGATAGATAGATAGATAGATTAATAACCAGATATATTGATAAAAATATAGATAGATAGATTGATTGATTGATTGACAGATAAATAGATAGATACATAGATAGATAGACAAAAAGATAAACAGAAAGAAAGATAGATATATAGATAGATTGATAAGCAGATAGGTAGACAAATAGATAGATAAATAGATAGACAAATAAATTGATAGATAGATAAATAGATAGACATCTAGATAGATAAATAGATAGACAAATAAATAGATTGATAGAAATATAGATAGATAGATAGACAAATATATAGATAGAATGATATATATATATATAAAATAAATAGATAGATAGATAGATATAGGGGTGTAACCGAACCAAATGATTTATGATTCATTCGGAGCTCAGCTCGGTAAAAGCTCGTTTTAATTCATTTTTTAAGTTAAATGAGCCGAGCCCAAACACCATTTTGGCTAGTAAGTTAAACGTGCTTAACCCAAGCTTCCTTAAGTTTGGCTTGCAAAAGTTTGTGAATATGCTCATTTACCAGCTCATGAACATGCTCACGAATAGGCTCGCAATATGTTCGTGAACAAGCTCGTGAATAGGCTCACGAAAAGTTTGACACATGTTCAATCACTTCGATGTTCTGACTTCCAAATTTCTGATCTTTTCTTTCCCATCCCCATTAAAAAACCTTAAAGACCATATTATATATTACTCTCTCGGCTTTCCCATTCTCTACCACCACCCGATGCCCGCCATGATGCACTCTCCCCTGTTCTCTTCTTCTTTTCCTTTCTTCCATTGTTAATTTGTTATCTCTTTATGGCCAATCTCTTTACACCTTATAGCTTTGGTATCTTTCTCTATGTCTTGGTCTCTACAATGGGAAATTTGAAATATTGCTAGAAATGGCATTGCTCCATCACTCACTAACTTCTACAAATCAAAGAATCGAGTGTAAGGTTATATTTTGCTGCAAAGAAAGCATGGCCAATGCACCAACTTAGATTTTATTGACTCAATTTACTTAGACTACCGATCTTTGCATCACAAAGGGAAAAACTCATTTCTGTAGGCTACAATTCTCTCAGCTCTTTTGACTTTTGTCACTTTCACCCCTTGCTCTAGTAGAATGAATACCAAATGAAAGAGAAAACATAAAATAAACTTGTTATGATAGACCCAAAAGTGAATGTTTTAATGAATGTGTGAATCAAATATCTTCTACTATTGTTGATTGAATTCTATGTTGCTAAATTGGGGTGTTTAAAGTTTTCCAAATTTTCATATACATTTTCCATGTTGAAATTATATGAAATCTACCTTATTTATTTTCCAATTTGTTTTGTTATGTTGTATAGGATGTAGGGCCATGTTTCCAGTATGTTATCCCCTGAAAATTCACAAAAAAGTCATATAATGAAAATGCTATAGATGTTGTTGTAGAAAATGTGAATTTGAATAAGGAAAACACATCATCTACAACTATGGGTGTTGATGGGGTTGAAAATATTGAAGATAGTGAAGTGGGTGGGGGTGATTGCACAAAGAAGCGAAAGTGCACCTCCCAATTAAGGTCTAAATTTAAAATAGTCACCCTTCCTGATAAATCAGGAAAGGCTGAATGCATCCATTGCAAGTGGTGCTTTACAGTTCTTAAGGCTAGAACTTCACCTCACTTACTTAGGCACATTAAAGAAAATTGTATTAGAAGGAAAATAAAGTTGTTTGGACAAAAGGAACTAACACTCAATTCCTCTATAATAGAGTATGCAATGGTAGCTTTAATACAAAATTTTAAATATGACCAAACTAAGGTTAGAGATATATTATCTCATTTGATCATGGTCCATGAGCTACCATTTTCTTTTGTGGAGTATGAAGTGTTTAATTTGTTGATGGAGACTATAACTCTACGTTATCAAAAGGTTAGTAGTGTAACTATAAGAAAAAATTACTTTTCAAGTTATGAGGTGGAAAATAAAAAAGTTTCCACTCTTTTGAAATATGAAAATTAAGTAATTGTGACAACTAATATATAGAAGTCAACCAATCGAAAGGTTTATTATATGGTTGTTACTTTCCATTTTAAAGATTCTAATTAGAAATTGCAAAAGCATACTCTTAGTTTTTGTGATGTACTACCACCTCATTCCAGAGTTGCCATTTGTGATGCCTTAAAAGGAAGTGTTTGGTTGAATGAGAAATTAATGATAAATTTTGGAGTGTGATAGTTGATAGTGTCTCTTACACTGATGTTGTTATTCGCATGTCAAAAGATACATTTCCTATAAAAATCAACTTGCTCTTTGTGGCAAGTTGTTTCATGTAAGGTTTTGTGCACATAATCTAAATCTTCTTGTACAAGTTGGGTTATTCGAGATTGGAGATATAATTAAGAATGTACAAGAAAGTGTTAAACATGTGACACAGTAAGATAGTCATCTGAATATTTTTGGAGAAATTTTTAAGCAATTGAAGTTGCCTTCAAAGAAACTTATTTTTGATTGTTGCACAGGTGGATTTTAGCATTATTTATGTTGTTGACTATCTTGGAGTTCAAAGTTGTTTTCCTAGATATTCAAAAAGAGAAGCAAGTTGCTTGTTCTTGCCTAGTGAGGATGATTGGATGAAAGTTGCTGAAATTCCCTCATTTATTGTAGCATTTAATGAACTTGCAAAAATCATTTTAGGTATTATTATTTTATTTGACTAATCTTAATTAATTTTGTGATTTACATGCTTTTAAAATTATTTATTTCAATTGGGTAATATCATACATGTTATGCTAGGTTCTGAATATCCAACATCAAATTTTTTTTTCCGAGCTTTATAATATCAAGAGGTTGTTGGATGAAAAATATCTTGATGAAAATGAGTTTATGCATTCAATGATTATGAAGATGAAAGATGGGTTTGACATGTATTGGGGTGAGTGCAATTTGTTGATCTCTACGGCAACCATTTTAGATCCAAGATATAAAATAAAATTGATTGAGTGGCATTTTCCTATGATTTACTCAAGATTAGATATCATTGAACATATTATAACTATTCGTGAGACTTTGTGTATGCTTTATAGAGATTATGTTGAAGCTCATAAAGCAAATGGTAGTGAAAAAGAGGGTGAAAGTGAGAATCAAAATGAATCTTCTAGTGATGTGACGATGGGAACAAGTGAAGTGAGGGCTTAATTTTTTAGTTATATAAGACATCTTGAATAATCAATTGAACAAGTTAAATCTGATTTAAATATATAACTAGAAGAAGGTGTTCATCTTTGTGAAAATTTAAATTTTGATGTCTTAGATTGGGGGAAGATTAAGTCTCTAAAGTTTTGAGTGTTATCAAAGATGACATGTGATGTTTTATCAATTCTAATCACAACTGTAGCTTCAGAGTCAACATTCAGTGCTGGGGGGAGAGTTATTGAACCACATCATGCATCTTTAGGAGCAGACATGGTTAAAGTATTATTATGGGGTGAAGATTGGCTTGCTTTTTAAGGGATATAGTGAAAAAGAAAAGTAAATCTCAAATTTTTATCATATTTTAAGTTTAAATTTGATTTTGTGCTATTTTTAAATTTTAATATTTTGAGCTTTTTTATTGTTGTTTATGTACATGTTTATGTTTTATTTTACAATGTTAATATTTTATTTTTTTTTTATAAATTGTTACAATTTTTATAGTATGAAGAGGACTTCAAAGAGATTCAAATACATCACACTTGAAAGTTGCTTTTATGGCATAATGTGGAGCTGATTTCATTTCTTGTATATTCTTTAATTTTTTGGCATATAGTTGAGGTTGGGTTACATGGGTATATTATTATTTGTTGATTATAAAATATTCAAAGTTACTTATTATTTATCTTATAATTTGAGGTGTAGTCTTTTGAGCTTTTATTATATATTTATTCAAAGTTTATTTAACCTATATAAACTATCAAGGTTTGCTTTTATTTGAAAGCTCCAGAGGCCAATACATGGAAGAGACCGTGGTGAAAGATGAAGATATAAAGATTATTTTGAAGTTGTAATATGTTAGATTTAAACTTAATTTTTAAATTTTAAGGATGATTGTAAGTTTTTTTTATTTCATTGGTGTTGTAACTTTTAGTTGGTTTGGATATGTTAGTTATTATTAATAACTTGTTGTATTAAGTTATTAGGATTTTTTAGATATAGTATATGATGCTAAACTATTAATTTTTTTAAAGATCATAAACAAGCTCACAGCTGAACTCAAATGAGCTCACAAACGAACTCCTTACCAGGCTCGCAAATGAGCTCACAAATGGACTCCTTATCGAGCTTACAAATAAGCTTATAATCAAGCTCACATATGAACGAGCATGAGCTATAATCAAACGAGGCTTAAACGAATGAGCTCGAGTCGAGCTCGATCTTGATGAGCTCGAGCTGAACTCAAACTCGAGCTTGGATTTTAAAAAATAAAGATACTCGAGCAGAATCCAAGTCCTTCCAAAATATATTGAGCTGAACCTAAGCCTTTGTTAATACAACTTAGTTTGGCTCAGTTACACCCCTAGATAGATAGAGAGATAGATATATATATATATATATATATATAGGTAGGTAGGTAGGTAGATAGATATATAGATGGAGAGATTGATTAATAGATAGATAATTAGATAGATAGATAAACAGATTGATAGACAGATTGATAGACAAATAGATAGACAAATATATAGATTGATAGATAGATTGATAGATAGATTGATAGATAGATAATTAGATAGATAGACAGATAGAAAGATACACATCTAGTTAGATAATATATAGGTAGATAGAAAGATAGATAAACAGAGAGATAGATTGATTGATTGAAAGATAGATAGATAGATAGACAAATAAATAGACATATTGATAGACAGATAAATAGACATATAGATAGACAGATAGATAGATATAAAGATAGATAGACATATAAATAGGTAGATTGATAGATAGACAAACAAAATAATAGACAAATAGATAGATAGAAAGATAGATAGACAAATAGATAGATAGACAAATAGATAGATAGACAAATCGATAGATAGACAGATATACAGATAGACAGATAGATAGACAAATCGACCAGATAGATAGATAGATATAAAACAGATAAAAAATAGACAAATAGACAGACAGAAATAAAGCAAACAGATAGATAGATATATTTATATAGAGATTGATTGATTGATTGAGAGATAGAGAAATAGATAAATAGATAGATAAATAAATTGATAGATGAATTGATAAACATATTGATAGAAATATTGATATACAGATTGATAGGCAAATTGATAGGTAGATTAATAGATAGATAAAAAGATAGATAGATAAATATATAGATAGATAGATAGATAGAGATATAGATAGATATATAAATATATAGATAGATAGAAAATTAGATAGAGAGATATATAGACTAATAGATATATAGAAAGATATAGAAATAGATAGATATATTGATCGATAGATAAATAGACAAACAGGTAGAGATATAGTTGGATAGATAGATTTATAGATAGATGGACAGATAGATTGATAGATATATAGATAGATAGATAAATAGATAAATAGATAGACAAATAGAAAGAAAGAAAGATAGGTAGGTAGATTGACAGATAGATAAAAAATAGATATAAAGACTTATATCAGAAAGTTAGATAGATGAATAGATATAATGAATGATTGATTGATTAATAGATAGATAAAAAGACAAATATATAAATAGATAGATTGATTGATTGAAATATAGATTGATAGACATATTGAAACAAATTTTGATAGATAGATTGATAAACAAGTTGATATACAAATTTTTATACAAATTGATAGACAAATTAATATAAGATAAATAGACTTATATATAGATTGATAGATAGATTCATAGATAGACAGAATGATTAATAAATTTATTAACATATTGAAAGATAGATAAATCGACAGATTCATAAACTTATAGATAGATAGATAGAAAAAAAGACAGAAAGATTGATTATTTGATATATCAATAGATTATTAGACAAATAATAAGGCAAATTGAAATACAGATAGATGGATGGATGAATGGATGGATAGATAGACAAATAGATATATAGATAGATAGGTAGATATACATTAAAAAGATAAATAGATATATAGATAGATACAAAGATAGTCAGAAAGATAGAGAGATAGATAGATAGATAGATAGATAGACAGATAGATAGATAAAAATACATATAGATAGATAGAAAGAAAAATAGATATATAGACAGATAGATATACAAACAGATAGATAGATAAATAGATATATAAATAAAGAGATAGATAAATAGATAGATAAAAATATAGATAGACAAATAGATAGGCAGATAGATAGATGGATAGACAGACATATAGAAATTAAGATAGACAGATAGTTCAATAAATTGATATATAGATAGATAAATATATAGATAGGAAGATAGATAGATAGATAGATAGATATGCAGATAGATAGATAGATAGATAGGCATGTAGATAGTTAGGTAGGTAGATAAGTAGAAATATAGGCAGATAGATAGACAGATTGAAAGATACATAGATAGATAGATAGATAAAAATGATAGACAGTTAGATAGACAAATAGATAGAATAGAGAAATAGATAGATAGATAGAAAAATAGATAGATAGATAGACAAATAGATAGACAAATAGATATGTAGATATATAGTTGGATAGATATTTAGACAGACAGACAGATTGATTGATTAATTGATTGACAGATAGATAGATAAATAGACATATAAATAGACAGATAGATAGAGAATTAGATAGATTAATAAATATATATATATATATAGACAAAGAAATATACAAACAGACAGACAAATAGATATAAAGATAGATAGATAAATTGACAGATAGAGAGACACAGATAGATAGATAGATAGATAGATAGATAGACAGACATAATGGAAAATATAAATATTGATAGATAAATAGATAGATATATAAAAAGATAGATTTATAAAAAGATTGATTGACACATCGATAGAGAGAGATATATATAGATTCATATAATGATAGATTGATAAAAAAAATTGATAGACATTTTAAAAGATATATTTATATATAGATTGCTAGATAGATTGATAGGCAGATTAACATACAGATTGATAAACAGATAGACAGACATATAGATAGATAGATAGGCAAATATAAAGGTAGAGAGATCGATACATAGATGGATAGATTATTAGACGGATAAATACGTAGATAGATCGATAGATTAATTTATTAATAGTAAGATAGATAGGTAGATAGATAGATAGACATATAGATAGACAGATAAAAAGATATATATATAAAGTCAAATAGATAGAAAGATTGATAGACATATAGATATATATATATATATATTAAAATAGATAGACATATAGATAGATAGATAGACCCAAATATAGTCAGATGGATGATAGATAAAAAGATAGATAGATAGATAGATAGATAAATATATAGATACATAGACAAATAATAGACACATAAATAGTTAGATAGATATAAAGAAAGATAGATAAATACCCACTAAGTTAGATAGATAGATAGATAGATAGACAAATAGATAGACAGATAGATTGATAGATAGATAGATAGTCAGATAGATAGACAAGTATATAGACAAAAAGTTAAATAGTAAATAGATAAATAGATAGATAGATCGATAGAAAGATGAACAGAGAGATAAATAGATAGATAGACATATAGATACATAAAAAGATTGAGAGATAGATAGATAGATAGATAGATAGACAGACAAATAGTTAGATAGATAGAAAGATCACATATATAGATAGATAGGTAGATATAGTAATAGATAGAAAAATAGATTGATTTATTGATAAAGAGATTGATAGATTGATTGATAGATATATAGATATACATATAGATTGACAGATAGATAGATTGATTGATAGATAGATTTTTAGACAAATTGATAGATAAATTGATAGATAAATTGATAGATAGATTGATATACAGATTTATAGATAGATAGAATAATAGATAGACACATAGATAGATACACAGAAATACAAACAAACAAACAAATTCACAAATAGATAGAAAGACAGATATACAAATTGACAAATAGATAGATAGACATTTACATAGATAGACAGACAAATAAATAGATACAAAGATAGACAGATTAATGATTGTTTGAATGAATGATAGAACATTTGATAGATAGATAGAATGATAGATAGATAGAATGATATATAAATAGATAGATTGATTGATAGGCTAATTGATAGACATATTGATAGAAATATTGATACATAGAATAATAGATTGATTGATATACTGATAGATAGACATATTGATAGTCACATAGATAGACATAGTGATTGATAGATTAATTTATAGATAAATAGACAAATAGAAAGACAAATCAATAAATAGATAAATAGATAAATAGATAGATATATAGATAGATAAATAGATAAATAGATATATAAATAGATAGTTAGTTAGATAGAAAGACACATAGATAGATAGACTAAAATATAAATAGTAGGATACATAGATAGATAGATAGATAGATTGATTGATTGATTGATTTACAGATAAATAGATTGAACGAGTGATAGATAGATAGATAGATAGATAGATAGATTTATAGATAGATAGATAGATAAATAAATAGATAGATAAATATACATATAGATAGATACACTACAAGAAAATCCCATATAGCTACGAAAAATTCCCTAGCTAAATGGGTGTTTTCCATCGCTAAATGGTACATATCGACAAAATAACAATGAAACCATTCCGAATCTAAAGTGCTCATCGCTTAAATATAATGAGCAAAGTGTCTCTAGCTAATAATTTAGTGACGGAAAAATACCTATGTAAAAAAATGTTTTCTCTAGCTAAATTATTAAGCTAAATGAGAGTTTCCATCACTAAACGGATATAATGATGAAAGCTTTCTCAATCTAAAGTGCCCTTCTATAAATATTAGTGATGGAAATAATCTCTAGCAAAATAAATTTAGAGACGAAAAAATCTCTTGCTAAAATAAAGATATGCCTAGCTAAATTAGCTAGGACAATTTGCTAAATTAGCTCGGGAAATTTGCTAAATTAGGTATGGAATTTTCCCTAGCTATTTTAATTTCAAAACTATTTTCAGAATTTAATTTATTTTAAAATTTTTAATTAAATAATTTAATATTTTTATATTAAATTGAATAAAAATATAAACTATAACTGATAATTAATAATTAACAAAAAATTAAATCATTTAGTAACTTATTCTAATACAATATTTTACATATTTAAAATAAAAAAATAACAAAAATTGTATTACATCTTATTCTTCAATGTATCTACTGACATTGTATAAAGTATAATATATCCATACATTGATGTTGTTTTCTCTCACTCTGCTCCTTCGATCATCATTTTTCTACTACAACAAAGCTGTCCGAGTCACGGCACATCATGTCTAGTGAAAAATCCCTTCACTTATATAATCTTTGTATGGGGAACAATGCGGTACCATATATGTAAGAAATTTTAACCACTCAATCAAATCAAAATAAAAAAAAAGTTATGTTTTGATAAATATATAATACTGTAGTATATATGTACATATATACTAGCATTTTACTCGTACATATATTATTGAAATATATGTAAATAAAAACTACAGTATTATGCGTACATATATACTGAGTACAAATATACTCGGTATATACATATATATACTATAGTATAAAAGTACTTATATACTGAGTATATATGTACTTATATACTACAGTATATACATACGTATCTACTAAGTATATACGTACAAATATATTCAGCATATACGAACATATATACTCAGTATATATATACTTATATACTCAGTATATATATACTTATATACTCAGTATATATGTAGATATAAACATGGTATATACGTACATTTTTACCAAGTATATATACGTATATACTATAGTATTATATGTATGTATATATACTCACATAGCCTTGGATGACACACACACTTGTACTTTAATGCAAATACAAATAACATCAAAGACAACATAAGAAAATAATCTAGGATTACAAAAACACACATATAGGTCTCTCAGGCATGGTCAGCATTTCTTGTTCTTTTTTATCTGGTACTCCACGTAGATAGAGAACATTGTTACACCTGCACATGGAGCATAACATATTACATTTACAAAACAATAACTTATAACAAGTAGTCTTAGATCTGAACTGTGATGACTCATATCTGCACAAAATAAGAGTGTAAAGAAAAAGTTGTGCTTGCGTGGAATTATTTCTTTGGTTCATTCACAGCTTTAGAAGCTAAGGTGTTGTTCTCAGCACCATGTAGGACTGGCCAAGGCTTTTACATACCTATAATAGGCTAAAACTTTATCCAAAAAATTTGGGGACACACAAACATATTCACAGATATATAAAAATAGGTATTATAGACATGAACAAACACAAATTAAAGTTCATAGTAATACAACTTCAATAAAAATATAAAAGATGTCCAGTAATGATGTTTAGAAAGAAAGAGAGTGCAAAAATAAAATGTTTTAGGAATAATGAAGATGATAGAAGCTAAGCCTCCTTTTGATCAAGCTGAAATCAGCAAATATGAGATCCATGCATTGGAAGGTTTGTGGCAATGTCTGAATGCTTTGAATCAGAATTTTATCATGAGTCTCACATAATGTGTCCTACAAATATTTATTATTATGTTAATCGACAAAGCAAAGAACAAAACCAGAATAAAAAAAATTGAAACCTAGAAAAAAATGTCATAATTATTTGCTGCACATAGACAACAATCAATAACAGTTCAAAATTATTCTCATATGAAATCATCCTCATAATTAGTAGGGAATGCTAGCCTATCCTATGAGGTTTCCTAGCTAGATATCGGAAAGCTATCTATTGCATCAATGCTACTAACTGTGACTCCGTATATGACATCTTCTGTTGCATTACATTCTTAATTTCTTTTATCTCAGCATTCATTTCTTTAATTTCTTGCATTTCTTCCATCAAATTAGTATACTGCACATCCTTCTATTCTTTAATTTCATATATTTCTTTTTTCAAATGAGATATCTATTCATCCTTATTTTTCATTTCGGTCTCCATAACTACAATATGTTCATTTGTTTCCATTGCTTATATTCGACTGCCTTATCCACCATTGCTGAGACAAATGAATTAGAAGCACCACTACTACAACAAAATGTCACTCCCTTCGAGCCGATGTCGTACACACACTACTTCTTATGACCTAATATTGTCTCCAAATAAATAGGATCATAGTCAATTTGTTGAAGATCCATTGAATCCTCAACTTGTTGATGAGCAGCTATCACACATTCCTCCATTAGTTCCTGAGATAAAATAAAGAAAAATTCTATTCTAGATATACATAAATAAAATAAATATTTTGCATTCCAAACAATTTTCAAAATGTACTATAGTATTATGAAATTTTAATTATATAACAAATTCTTATAGTAATCATCTAAGACTTGTTGTCAACAAACAGATCATCTACTTTCTTCACATGCATCTTTCTAAAAATCTCATAAAAATTGGGATCTCCACCCAATTCTCTAGCCTAGAATATGTTTTTATTAAGTCATAAAAAAAATGACAAAAAAATTTAACAAAATAAATAAAACCATGCAGAGATTTGATTTATTGGACAATTAGGACAATGACTAAATATATAAATGTTTAAAATTTTAAAAATGTACCAAATCTCAAACGTGCTCAATATTCGAATTTAACCCTCCTATGTGTCGATATATTCCTGTACCTATCCAGCTACCTCTCTTCGATAATTTTTGCTGGCAATATCTGATTTTTTCTTCACATATGGCTCCTCCCAATACTTAAGCCACTCAGGCTAGTCATCCTCGGATATAAAATCATTTCTTTTTTTATATTCTTTAATTTATGGACAAAATCAGAATACATTGAGCAGCTTTGCTCTCCCATAATTAATATTATCTTTCCATCAAATTTTAGTGCCCATGTGCACTGATTCTATATATAGAAACATCACAAAAGAATTTATATTAACAACAAGAACATAATTATTTACTGCTTGAATAATAACCAAAATAATAGTTAGTATTTAGATAATTAATTTTCAATGCATTTGTTTAGTTATTTTTACCTGAAAGTCATTAAAATAAGACTCTTTTGTCGATTCGGAAACTTTCTTCCAGGAGAATGCTTTAGAATTGGCCATTTTTCTGAAAGACTTTGTAATTATAGTTGAATGCTTGTGAGATGGAATAAAATTGTACAATCAAATAAATAACATTGAAAACAAGCAAATCATAACAATATAAAAAAACCACTAACTATAACATCAAATTCTTCTTTTCAAGTTATATTTACATATTTCTTTTACCTACAATCCATAATCTCAATTACTAACTTTACACTGACATCAGAGGAAGCCAGGATATTTGATGATGTCGTTGGTTTTGTAAATGGGAGAACTATCGGTGTAAAATGTTGTGTAGAAGAGAGAGATGGATCAAAAGTGTGTGCAGGAAGCACAATGGGTGGTGAGCTTATATCTGATAAAGGTGATAATAGAGGTCTCAATGATGGTGATGGTGATATAAATAGAGATGTTGATTATGATGTTGAAGCATGGATATGGTGGGTATGAGATGATACTGATTTTGCAAAATATGATCTAATATACTAGATGAATTTGGTTCATTTCTATGTCCACGTCTACCTCCACCACGACCGAGTCCTTTAGGCACCATCTACTATACAAAATAAGACATAGAACAAATAATACAGATATGATGAACAAGCATGTATTTTAGAATAAAACACACCAATAGATTTCAACAAAATATAGTAGTCTTTGATAGTTTAATATTATAATAAAATTATAATAGTTTTATTATCGGCTTTACTATCATCCTCCAATAGATCTTCTGATATTTGTCTGATTCTGATAGAAGTTCAAACTCATCTTTAGATAGAAATTGATCATCTTCAATTTTTATTAGGCCATCATTTGAGTCACATAAATTTTTTGGTTCTTCATCTACATGCACAGGCTCAATATTATTTATGTCATCTTCCTTGAATGTCGGTGCAATAAGTAGGTCTGCACTTCTTTGTTGAGATGTTGGTTCTTCAAAATTTGATCGATCTTTTATTTTGCAAATCACCCACCAATTACTCTTATCACAAGATAAACTCAGATATGTACAATAATATACTTGAGCGGCTTGAATTGCCATAATAAATGTCTCATATCAATTATATCTATGTTTATGGTTCAAATCAACTAGCTTATAATCCGAATGAATCTTAGTGCCCATATTTCATGTAGGATCAAACCACTCACACGTTAATAATACAATCATATTAATGTCGAGTCAAGGATACTCCAACTCAATAACTTCTTTGAGTTGATCATAATAATCAATCTCATCTGTACTATAACCTAAGCCTTTAATGCATACACCACTATTCAATGTTGTTTTAGAAGAATCATGCCCGATTCTATGAAATTCATATCCATTGACAAAATAACCAAGATAGGTTGTCACATATCTAAACGGGCCATTACATAGATTCCGAATGAAAATATTTGAATCTCCATTTGAAGGATCAATTTTCTGTGACATAAATTAAAAAAATGATATTACCAAATAAAAGATATTAATTAATTAAATAATTCAAAAATTTAAAACTTAATAATTCTCACATAATTTTTGAACCAATTCGTAAATTTAGTTTCTAGCATATAATCGACATCATTGCTAGAAATTGCTGGTTACCTATATTTTAACTACTCAACATAAATACTACACAAATATAAAAAGAGAGAAAAAAGTATATTAAATTTTAATAATTCCTTTAAAAGATAAAATTAAAATTTGATTAAACCTGCAACCTTTTTGGGTATACATATTCAATATATGGTGCAATCTCTTCACAATATAGTAAAACGTAGCACCGGGTTGCTTTGTACTCTGCATCTGTCATACATCTTTTCATTACTCTTCCAAATGCTCTTCCAGGATCCTTGAAGATGGATAGTTTGTTCACAGAATCATCTTTTACCATCACATGACCTTCATCATTCCGAGGTATATTTCTATTCTTTGTATTGACATGATCCTCAAAATAATAAGAACAAAATGATGATGTTTCTTCTACTAAATATGCATTGCAAATTGAACCTTCAACTTTTTCCTTGTTTCTAACATTCAATTTCAACTAACGAAGATACCTACAACCACAATATTAGGTTTCAATTATATTAAATTACAATATTACTTTATGTATGAAATAATAAAACAAATCAAATTATATGTATTTACCTCTCAAAAGGATACATCCACCTGTATTGCACTGGCCCATAGTATTCTTGCTTCATATGCCAAATAGACCGGTAAATGCTCTATTGAGTCAAAAAAACCCAGTGGGAATATCCATTCAAGCTTACAAATAATGAGTGGAATGTCATTCTCCAGTCTCACCATGTCATCTATTTTGATTGTGGTTGCAGATAGCTATTTGAAAAACAAACTATGTTCTGTAAGGACCTTCCAAATACTCAGGGAAAGTAATTCATTGAATACAATTAGTATTAATCTCTACATAAATACATGACAGTCAAGTCTTTTCTTTCCAAAAAACTTAAGATTCTTCATATCCACGCATCAACCCATATTTGACACATATCCATCAGGGAATTTCAAATTTTTAACCCATTCACATAATATCTATATTGCCTTCTTATCAAGTGTGTAGTAAGCTTTAGAAACTTTTCTTGTTGCCTCATTCAGTTTCAATTCAGGACACCAATAGTAATCATTCAGATCATGTCTTGAATTTAAAGTATTTTTTGTTTTTCCGTCTACATTAAGGATAGTGTTGAAAACATTGACAAACACTTTTTTTTTCAATATACATTACATAGAAGTTATGATGAATTAAATTGGACATTTAATATGGCAAATCCCAAAATATACTATGTTTCCTCCTTGCAAATATTTTGCCCTTTGGTCCATTACTTCTAGTAGCATCCTTTTCAGTTACCTTCTTTTAAACCCAAACTTTGAATCTCTATCATAATATCATCTCCTGAACGAACTACTGGTGTAATTGTCATCACAGTTTTATTTTTTCAAAATGCAGTTTCATTTCTTTGAAATGGATGATTCGTAGATAGAAACTTATGATGGTTATCAAACCATGACTATTTACTATTAAATTTGAGGGTAAATGCATCAGAATTTTTCATGCAATATGGGTATATGAATCATCCTACAGTACTCCAGCCAAACAATATTGAATTAGCAGGAAAGTCACTTACCGTCCACATAAGCACCGCTAGCATAATAAAATTTTTCTTCTTTGAGATATCATATGTATTCACACCAACATCCAACAAATGATTTACCTCTGCAATAAGAGGCTGTAAGAAAACATCAAGCATGTCTTTCAGATTTTTTGGCCCTGGAACCAAGATTGACATAAACATATATTGCTCCTTCATACACAACCACGGAGGCAAGTTATAAGTTGTCACGATCACTGATCATGTTGAATACTGTTATCCAGATTGCCCAAATAGCTGAAATCTATTAGTGTAGAGATCCAATCTAATATTTTGACTTTCAACTGGAAAATCTTGATGTATATGATTAAAATTCTTCCAAGCAAGTGAATATGATGGATGATGCATTACCCCTTCTTCCACCTCATGCTCAGAATGCCACCTCAAATCATTTGATGTAGCATTTGATGCATATAATCTGTGTAATCGAGGAATTAATAAAAAATAAAACATTTTAAATGCAACTTTCAATTTTTGTCACGTATGTACAACACGAGATACCTTCTTAAATCAAAGATGATCACAAACCTTATAGCTAATTAAATCACTAACACCACCCCAATATAACATACATTCATTGAAACAATAATCAATTTTTTCCACTGGCAGACACATCCCTCGTATTAACTTCTTAGTGTTGTAAAAGTTGTTAGTTATCAAATTATTATCCAGAATAACCTTCTTCATCAGTTTTGTCACGTGATCTAATTATTTCTTAGACATATGATTTTTTGACTTAATGCTCATAAGTTGTGCCAAAAGTGACAATTGCGAATGTGTTTTACAACCAAGCCACAACTTTTTATCTACAGCATTAAGCATTTCATAAAAATTCCAAGCTTCAAGATTAGGTGGTTCATCCACGTAATCCATAATGAAGTTAGCATTGACAGCTTCTGTGATCATTCTATGGTACGTGTTTGATGATTCTTCACCACAAGCAAATGATTCAGTAACCTCATTTTGGTTAATGTTCACAGCCATTGTACTTTCTCCATGATAAATCGAAACAAAAAAAATTTGCACAAAGCCATATTTAGTCAAATGGTATCTTAAAGTGGTTGCATCACTAAAAGGGATATTCTGACACTTGCGATGATTACATGGACACTTAATTTTTTCTCCATCTACTCAAAAAATCTTTATTCAAAATTCTATTCATAAAGCTACTCTAGATGCACTGATAATCTAAACTCATTTTGCCCTGTTTTATTTACAAAAAATAATGCTCAATCATTATTTTGATTTAAACATTCTTTTACTTTAAAATATACTAATAATTAAATAAAATTACTTATAGATTAATATTTAAAAATTAAATATTGTGAATATAAAGACAATATGTTTGTAGAATCTACATGAATAGATAAAACAATTTTAGCACAATAAAGATTAATAGAGATCATGGTAATACTAGATAAAGGGAGAAAAATACGATTATGCACAAGAAAGGAGAGAAAAAAAGAAATACATTTAAAGTTTCAAGGAGGAGAGGGGGAGAGAGAGAGAGAGAGAGAGAAGGTGGAATGGGAGAGAGGGGCAGAGAAATGGAGAGATAGGGGGGAGAGAGAGAGAGAGAGAAAGGGGAGAGGGAGAGAAAGAGAGAGAGAGAAAGGGGGGAAAGAGGGAGTGAGAGATGGCGAAAGGGAGAGAGGGAGAGAGAGGGAGAGGGAGAGATAGAGAGGGAGAGAGAGAGAGAGAGAGGGAGAGAGAGAGAGAGAGAGAACAAGCAAGAAAGGAGAGCGAGAAAAAAAATAACAAGAGAGAGTGTGTGACAGAAAGAAAAAGAGGAAGAGAGTGACACAGAAAGAATTAGAGAGGGAGAGAGAGACACAGAAAATGCAGTGTTAGAATGAGAAATTACATAATGAAAAAAAAAATTTTAGTACAAACCTATTAAATATTACATCTTTTGTCATGCATAAGTTCATATAAGAGCCTGAGGCCCAAGGGATGAGATTATGTAAGAGTACGACCCTTATTTGTATTATACCATATATGAGCATGACCACTCTCATGCTATGTGGCTACAAATTCTTGATATTATATCTTTTGCCATTTAATTTCAAGTTAATGCAACAAATTAGTATTATCCCATATATAATTATATGTTAGTATACATATTGTAAATGTAGTTATAGATAGTTACATATAGTTAAACTTATAGTTATATATAGTTATATGCATACAAGTAGTTATAAGTAGATATACATAAATGTATATAATTTTACAAACATTATATATACATATATGTATACATAGATACAAATAAAGTTATATTTAATTATATAGAGTATTACATAGTTATACAAATATTCATATATTGTTATACACATATAGTTATAAATTTTCATGTAGTTAAAGATATAGTTATATATACTTATACATATAGTAAAATACAAATATATATAGGTATATATTATTATACATATGATATATTTTGTTAAAAATATAGTTATATAGAATTACTCATATAGTTATAAAATATTATATAGTTAAAAAAATAGTTATATATAGTTATTAATATAGTTATAAAAATAGTTTACATATTACAAATATAGTTAAATATAATTATGAAGAGTTTTATATTGTTATACAAATATTTATAAATAGTTATCATATATTATGATAACAACACACTCTCAATTGCCCAATTAAATTACACCACTATAGAGAAAGAACTTGTATCAATAATCTTTTCTTTTGGCAAGTTAATATCATATTTAATGGGAAACCAAAGTCATAGTATATATTAAATATTCTATAATCAAATATCTCATAGAAAAGAAAGAAGTCAGGCCTAGATTGATTTGATGGATTTTACTATTACAATAGTTTAACTAGAGATATTAGATAAGAAATGTACATATAATCCAAATTGAAAGTAGCATATCATGACTAGAAAAGAAGATAGCAGAGTATTTGAAGAAGATATTAGATTGATTTTTTTTGTTGAACTAATTATAGCATTGAATGGAAATGTAATTCCATGGTGTGTAGTATTGAATGAATCTTATCATTGCATATAGTTCTCTAATCAAAATCTGAGGCAAAGTGTTATAGATGGGAGATTACTAGTATCTTGTAATAATGTGACTTTTTTCTCATGCTCTCATGAATTTTTGGAACATGTTAATATTTATGTGCTTAATTAATTTTTTTCTCAAAATTAATGTTGATATTTACATATATATATATATATATATATATATATATATATATATATATGCATTAATATATATGTTCATATACACTGCCTTACACACACACACATTTATACATCCATATACATTACTATACATTATATATTAGCATACACATTTTTGTACTTTTTTTATATATTCACACATGTATCTACATTTTCAAAGTAGTGTGTATACACTTGTATGCATGCATATACTACTATACACCTACACAAACACACATATATACTTATATACATAATGTATTTTTAAAGTTACACATGAAACTATTATATATATATATATATATATGTTTGTGTGTGTGTGTGTAAATATATTTAAAATAGAATATTATATATTGTACACAATTTATAAAATATGGTAAATTCTTTATATTTAAAACAAATATTTGTGTGTGTGTGCATGTGTGTGTGTGTGCTTATGTGTGTGTGTGTATGCGTCTCTGTGTGTGCGTGAAGCATATTAATGCGTAAAATGAAAATATGAATTAAATATATGAGCTTCTATATTATTCAAATAGTTGTTTTTTTAATATTTATATTAAAAATAACTATCATTATACTCATTTAAATAAATGAATTTGGCATATTTGTAAATTATTTTGTTTTTATAATTATGTTAAAAAAGAAAATATAGTTCATAAATAGATAATATTGTTTTTATTTTTCTATATAATTTTTTTTATTAAAATATTAATGTCTATGATAAATTTCTACGTATTATTTATTGTTATTAATAAACTTTTAGAAACATTAAAATTCAAACAAATATAATGTAATGCATATAAATGCATGCCTTTAATGTTTTGTAAAAAATCAATTATTTTTTTAATTATGTTCAAACAAAACAGATTACCATATAAATACATGAGTAAATTTTTCTACAAATAATTATTTTTTTTATTATATTCAAAATATATAAATAACCATATAAATATATGAATTTGTTTTTTTAAATAATTATTTTTAATTTTGTTTTTCAAATTTAATACATTACAATGTTTTTTTTGTAATTAATAGATACATTTCAAAAATTGTTTATTTATAATAAATATAACATATTGCATATTAAGAGGTGCAAATTTTATTTTGTAAATAAATTTTATTTTTAAAGTTTTATCTTTGTAAATTGAACTACTTCACATATATATTTTAGAAATTTTTTATAATATTTATTACACAAACATATTATTATTTGTTTTGAAATTTACAACATGAATTTTAACAAATGAACATTTTATTAGAAATCAATTTTAGTTAAATGATATTAAGTGAAACAAAAATACAAACCCTAAACATATTAAATCATAATTATTTATAAAAACATATAAAAATACAATAAAAATACAATAAAAATACAATAAAAATACATAAAGGTTGAAAAATTAATTTTAAGTTCCTAAAATATATGGGAAAAAAAGATAATGATTTATACAATATCAAAATAAAACATGTATGAATGATATGAATGATATGAATGGATATTAAGTTTCAGAAGCATGTAGTTATACATGTTGTAGATATAGTTATATATAGACATATGGCTATGTATAGATATTGATGTAGATAAATACATAAATATATAGTAAAATGTTGATATACATATTGTTAAAATACATTTATATATAGTTATATATATATATATATATAAGTATATTAAATATATATAAGTATATATTTGTCTATCTATTTGACTATCTATTTTTCTATCTATTTGTATATCTATCTATCTAAATAAATATGTCTATCTATCAATATTTCAATCTATATATATACTTGTCTACTTTTTTATCAATTTATAGACAGATTGATAGACTTACCTGTCTACTTGTTTATCAATTTCCCTAGCTAATAAAATTCATAAATTAGTGATGGATTTAGCGACGGATTTTTTCTAGCTAATCAAATCCTTAATTTAGTGATGGATATAGCGACGGAATTTCCCATGCTAATAAAAATTATAATTTAGCGATAGATTTACTAATGGATTTTCTCTAGCTAATAAAATGTGTAAAATAGCGATAGAATTTCTCTAGTTGATAAATTCCATATTTTAGCTACAGATTTAGAGACAGAATTTTATAGCCAATTTTTAGTTATTTAAATTTTTTAATTTTTTATTAGTTTTCATATTTTATTAAATTTTATTTATTAAATGTATGTTAATGGTCTATAGATGAGCAATTTTACTTTTTTATCATTTTTGTTACTTTTTTTTTCACTTTTTAATTTTAAAAAGTGAAAAATATAACACTATCAATCTAAGTATATTTTATCTATCTATCAATCTAAGAATGATTGATGAGCAATTTAAAAAGTGACACAAATTAAGAAATCAATATCTTTTATCTATATATCAATCTAAGTATCTACATATCTGTCAATCTATCTATCTCTCTATCTATCAGTCTATCTATATGTTATCATTCAGTCTATCTATGTCACTCTTTGTTTATCACTATCTATCTATTTGTTTATCATTTCTATTTGTTTATCATTCTGTCTATCATTTCTTTTTCTAGGCTTGACAAATAAAAAAATCCATATATCTGTATAAAAATCTATCTATTTGTTTATCACTCTATATATTTCTATATTTGTCTATATATCTAAAATATTTGACTATCTATTCATCAATTTTTTCAATTATCTATCTATCTATCAATCTATTAATTTATCTACTGTGTATCTATCCATCAATTTATCCATCTATCTATCCATTTATCTTTCCATCTATCTATCTATCTATATATCTATTTATCCATCTTTTTATCCATCTATCAATCTATCTATTTATCCATCTTTCTATTTGTCTATCTATCCATTTAACTATCCATCTATCTATCTGTCTATCTATCTATATAACTATTTATTTATCTATCAATCTATATTTCTGTCTATCTATCTATTATATATTGGTTATATACCTATCTAACTATTTATCTATCGATCTATCTATCTATCTATCAATATGTCTATCTATTCATCTATCTATATGTCTAGCTATCTTTTTAGTAACTATATATATATCTATCTATCTTTCTATCCGTCTATCTATCTGTCTCTCTATTTGTGTATCTATCTATCTATTTATCTATCTATCTTTCTAACTATTTGTCTAACTATTTGTCTATTTATCTCTCTATCTATTTGTCTATATATCTATCTATTTGTGTATCTATCTATTTATTTGTTTGTCTATCTTTCTATCTACTTATCTATCTATTTTTCTGTCTATCGATTTGCCAATATATATATATATATCTATGTATCTATCTATTAAATTATCAATCTAATTATTTCTCTATATATATTTATATCTATCTATCTATCATTCAATCTATCTGTCAATCTGTCTATCTGTCTATCTATCTATCTATCAATTTCTCAATCAATCTATCTATCAATATTTCTATCTATCTATTGATATTAATGAATCAATCTACCTATCTATTTGTCAATCAATCAATCAATCTATATATCTATCTTTTTGTCTATCAGTTTATCTTTCTGTCAAATTATCTATCTATCTTTCTTTCTTTCTTTCTATCTACATATCTATATTTCTATCTATCCATCTATCTATCTTTCTAACTCTCCATCTTTCTATCCCTTTATATTTGTATTTATCTATCCATCTATCTATAAGACTTTATATCCATTTATTTATCCATTTAACTACTCGCAAATCTTTTAGTCTTTATATCCATTTATATTTCTATCAATTTTTCTATCTATCCATCTATCTATCAGTCTATCTATCTATTCATCAATATGTCTATCTATCTGTCAGTATATCCTTCTCTCTATCCATTTTTCTATACATCTATATATCCATCTATCTATCCTTCTATCTATCCATCTATCTATCCTTCTATCTATCTATCCATCTATCTATTAGTCTATCTATCCAACAATTTATCCATCGATCTTTCTTTCTATCTGTCCATCTATCTATCGAACTATCTTTTCATATCTTTCCATCTTTCTATTGGTCTTTCTATCCATCTTTTTATCCTTCTATATATTCATTTATTTTTCCATCTATCTATCTATCTTTATGTCTTTCTAACTGTGTTTTTATCTATGTATATATTTAAATGTATATCTATTTATTTACCTATCATTCTATATGTCTTTCTATATGTCTCTCTATCAGTCTGTCTATATGACTATCTATATATTTCTATTTATTAGTCTATCTCTTTATCTTTCTATCTATTTGGCTATCTATCTGTCTGTCTATCTAACTATCTATCAGTGTGTATATCTATTTATATATTAACCATTCTATCGATCTATTTGTCTATATATATTTATATATCTGTCTTTCTATATATATGTCTATCTATCTATCTATCTATTACTTTGTGCATCTGTCTATCTATTGATATACCTATCTATCAATCTTTCTATATATCTATCTATATATTTATCTATCGATGTATCTATCGATCTATCTATTGGTTTGTCTATCTATCTATCTATCTGTATATCTGTCTAACTATCGGTCTATTTATCTATATATCATTCTATCGATCAATATGTATGTCTGTCTATTTGTCTATATATCTATATATCTATATATCTATATATCATTATGTCTATCTTAGCATTTATCTATCTGTCTGTATGTCTGCCTATCTATTTATGTATCTATCTATCTATTTGTATGTGTACCAATTTATCTATCTGCCTATAAATCTATATCTCTATCTATCTGTCTATCTATTTTTATCTATCTATCTATCTATCTATCTATCTATCTGTGTCTATCCATCTATTTATCTGTTTGTCTGTATGTGTGTATGTTTGTCAATCTGCCTATCTATCTATATATTTATATTTCAATCTATGAATCTTTCAATTGAGCTGTCTGCCTATCTTTTGGTCTATTTGTTTGTCTATGTTTCTGTATATGTGTGTGTCTACGTGTCTAACTATCTATTTATATATCTATCTATCTGTCTATCGATTGATCTAGCTAACTATCTATTTGTCTATCTATGTGTCTAACTATATGTCTATCTATGTGCCTCTTTAAATTAAAATCTTTCTATCTAACTATATATATATCTATCTATCTTTCAATCTATATATCATTCTATCTATTTATCTATATATCTATATATCTATTTATCTATTTCTCTAACTATCTATCTCTACATATCTATCTAATTAACTATCTATCTATTTGTCTATATGTCTATCTATTTTTATATATGTCTATCTATCTATCTATTTATCTCTCAATCTCTCTAATTATCTCTCTTTCTATTTTTATATATAACTGTCTATCAATCTATATGTTTATCTATCTGTCTACATATTTATCTATCAATCAATCTATCTATTTGACTATTTAATTTTCAATATATCTATCTATCTATCTACCAACTGATCTATCTATCTGTCTATCTATACATCTATCTATCTTTATCCATCTATCTATCCATCTATTTTTCCTTCTATCTATCCACTGATTTATCCAACCTTTTATCCATATATCTATCCATCTATCTATCAATTTCTCGATCAATATATATATATATATATATATATATATATCCATTTATCTATCTATCTTTCTCACAATCTTTTTATCTGTCTCTCTATTTGTTTGTCTATTTATCTATTTGATGATGTGTTTATCTATCTATCTATCTTTCTATATATCTATCCATGTATATATCTATCTATTTGTCTATCTATCTATCTATGTATATCTATATGTATATATGACTATCTTTCTATCTGTCTATGAGTCTATCTATCTATCTATTTATTTTTCTATCTATCTATCTATATATATATTTATGTCTTTTAATCTGTCTCTCTATCTTTTTGTCTATCTTTTTATCTATCTATCTAAGTATATGTTTGTTAATCTATTTATCTATCTATTGTCTATATATCTTTCTATCCATTAATCTATATGTTGGTCTATCTGTCTATTTTTTTGTTTGTCTATTTATCTATCTATATTTCTTTTTATCTATCTTTCTTTCTATTTGTTTATCTGTCTATCTATTTATTTATCTGTATGTCTAGCTATCTGTCTGTCTATCTATCTAGCTTTTTGTCTCTCTATTTATCTATCTTCTTACTTACCTATCTGTCTATCTATATATCTTATTACCTACCTATTTTTCTATCTATCTTTGTTTATCTCTCTCTATCTATTTATATATCTGACTACTATGAGATGAACGAAAAAATTCTAGTCCCATGCAAATGCAGGTTTGTTCTTGACACTCTTATTTTGTGCAGAACTATGTTGTCTCAATTCAGATCTATGACTACTTTTTATTGATCATCGGTGGATTTAAACTATTGAAATGTTAATAGCCATTACAATTCCTAAATGAACCTATAGGTTTGGAAAAATTCAATACCATGCAACCTGTTGCCATTTCAACTTACAGTTCCCTTTTTTTAGCACTTTCTAACTTTTTTATAATTAACCATGGACTGATGCATGAAGCTGGGCAACACAGAAGAATATTTTGGTGGGTAGTTCACTAGAAATCTTGGAGTATTCATGATTCAGTAATTTCAAAATAAGCTCATAATTATCTCATCGTGTGAAATTTCTACCAAATAGCAATTGGTGTTGCATGCTCTAGTCTATCTATTTATCATTAGCATGGTGTTGTGATTTTTATTGGTTTGTAAATTTACTATGTTATGCTCCGAGGACAAAGAACTAGAAGATGCTGACCATGCTTGAGAGACCTATATGTGTGTTATTTAAGCCTTAGATTATTTTCTTCTATTGTCTTTCATGGTATGTGTATTTGCATGAAAGTACATGTGTATGTGTCATCTAAGGCTATGTGATTATATATACATACATATAATGCTACAGTATATACATACGTATATACTACAAAATATATGTATGTATATATTGAGTATATACATACTTATATACTACAGTATATTCGTATGTATTTACTAAGTATATATGTACCTATATATCAAGTATATACATAAGTGGGTGCTAATATTTTTGTAGACATGTATATATTTTCATACATACACATCCATTTAAATACAAACACACACACACACACACACACACATTTGATATATATAATTACTTGGGCTGGTCTGGTCATCATTGTGCTTTGCTTACTAATGTAGGTCATAAAAGTCATGGGTATTAGATCCACCCCAAAGTTGTGGCAAAAAGATATTTCTGGTCCAGGCTAGCCAGGTAGATAGAGGTTGGTCTTAAATCTCTTAGTAATTGTGTATATATGTAATTTTAACATTGTACAATGTGTTTGTATGAGGAAATAAGTTTTCTTGCTGTAGGTTTTGCAGTCATTGGTTCTAATTTTATTAAGTCTTAGAAGGATGATGATGATGATGCTCGTGTAGTGTCATGTAATTTTATTAGATTACACAAAACTATATTCAATCACAATGAAAAATGCAACATTACCTGATTTTTATAGGCAGAGAGTGCCAAGAGGAATATCGGGTCCTATTTTGGGAGAAGTAGCTAGCCGACTCGTCAAAAACTAGCTCAATCTCAAAAGGAGTGGTTGGCAGAGAAGTTCATCAATCGAGCATCATCACCCGACCAACTTTTATTATCAGTAGCTATAGTAGCAACAGTAGTAATATATACATGTGTATACTATTTGTGTATCTGTCTATCTACATATCTGTCTATCTATCAGTCTAAGAATCTATCTATCTATTATTCTATTTGACTATCTATCAATCTATCTATTTGTGTATCTATCGCTCTATCTATTTATTTTACTATATGTCTATTTATACTTCTATCTATCTATCTATCTATCTGTCTATCTTTCTATCTATCTATAAGACTATCTATCTATCTATATTTGAGATTATCTACCATTCTACGTATATGTCTTTTCGTCTATCTGTCTATCTATCTATCGCTCTATCTATCTATCTATCTATTTATCTGCCAAATGATTAACTAACTATCTATCTATCTATGTGTCTATCTACATATATGTTTATCTATGAATTTTTCTATCTATAAATCTATCTTTTGATATATCTATCAATCTCTCGATATATCTCTTTGTGTGTGTGTGTGTGTGTGTGTGTGTGTATGTATATATATGTATATCTTTATCTATCTATATGACTATACTTATATCAGTTAATTTATATATCTTTTTATCTTTCTATCTGTATATTTATCTTTTATTTATCTATATATCTTTTTATATGTCTAACTATCAATCTTTCTTTCTTACTAACTATCTATATTTTATATATTTATCTTTGTATCTATCTATCTATCTATTAATATATCTTTCTATTTGGATATCTATCTATCTGTATATCTCTCTATTTGTCTATTTGTCTATTTTTCTATTTTTTTATCTCTAAATATTTTTATATGTTTATATATGTTTTATGAATGTATATATCTATCTGTCTGTCTATGTGGCTCTCTATCTATCTATCTATCGATTTGTATATCTATATTTTTGTTTATTTTTATATCTATCTATCTATATATCTTTTTTTTCATTGTCTATCTATACATTTGACTATCTATTTATCAATCTATATGCCTACATACCTATTTGTCTATCTGTCTATATATCTAAATGTCTATCTTTTAATCTATCAATCTATCAATCTATCAAAATGTCTTCCTCTCTATCTATCTATCTATCTAACAATTTGTCTATCAATATGTAACTATCTATCAATATATTTATGTATATGTCTATTTTTGTTTCTATCAATCAATCTATCTATCTTTATGTCTATCTATCTATTTCTTTGTTGAACTATCTATTTATCTATTTTTCTATCTTTCTATCAATTTTCCTATTTGTGTATATGCATATCTATTTATCTACCTTTTTTTAATCTATCAATCTATCAAACTATAAATCTATGTATTTGTCTATCATATATATTTATGTATTTGTCTAACTATCTATCTGTGTTTCTATCTAAAATTGTATTAGTCATTAGTCTATTTATCTATATATCTATATGTCTATCTCATTATTTGTCTATCTATCTATATATCTATATGTCAATCTACCTATCAATTTAATTAATTATCATTCTAATAGTGAATTTGTTTATCTGTATATCTATATATCTATCCATCTATCTTTCTATTTGTGTATCTATCTTTCTGACTATCTATCTGTCTGTCTATCTATCTATTTTTCTATCTATCTATCTATCTACCTACCTATCTGAATATCTATCTATCTATATGTGAATCTATCAATCTATTTGTTTATCTATCTATCTATATGTCTGTCTGTATGTCTGTTTGTTTGTCTATCTATCTATTGGCCTATATGCATATCTATATATGTTTCTATCTTTCTATCTGTCTATCTATCTTTCTACATATCTATCTAAACGTCTATCTTTATATCTATCTATCTATCTATCTATCTCTCTATTTATATGTCTATCAATCTAAGAGTCTCTCTATCTATCTCTTTGTCTATCTTTCTATTTGTCTATCTGTCTATCTATCTATCTATATTTTTATAAATCTATTTACATATCTTTCTATATTTCTATCTCTCTAATTATGTATCTATCTATCTATCTTTATATCAATCGATCTATCTAACTATCTAGCTATTTGTCTATCTATCTATCTATCTATCTATCTATCATTATATCTATTTTCTGTATAACTATCTATTTGTTTATCTATCTATCTATTTGTCTATCTATTTATTTGCTTATCTATGTTTATGTCTATCTGAATATATATGTTTACTTATCTTTATATCTATCTATCTATATATTTGTCTTCCTGCCTATCTACATATCTACCCATATATATATATTTGTCTATCTGTCTGTCTGTCTGTCTGTCTATCTTTTTATCTATCTATGTGTCTATTATCCTATCTATATATCTATCTATCTATTTTATAATCTATATATTTATCTATAAATATGTCAGACTATCTATAAATATAACTATCTATATATCTAACCATCTCTATATCTACCGATCTACCTACCTATCTATTTGTCTAACTATCTATTTATCTAACTATCTATCTATCTATAAATCTATATGTTTATTTATATATTTGTCGATCTATTTGTCTATCTATCTACCTAACTATCATTGTATCTATCTCGCTTTCACACTATTTATCTATCTATTAGTCATTCTATCTTTGTATATATCTATCTATCATAATATATGTTTATCTATCTATTTTTCTATCTATCTATCTTTCTATTTATTTATCTGCTTATCTATTTATCTGTCTAATTGTCCATATCTTTATATATATGTGTGTATTTGTATTTCTATATTTATTTTTATAAGCCTATTTGTCTATTTATCTATCTTTTTATCTATTTATCTAAATATCTATCTATCTATGAATCTATCTATCTAGCTATCTATATATCTATCTATCTTTCTATCTGTGTGTGTGTGTGTGTATATATATATATATATATATATATATATATATATATATATATATATATATATATATATATATATATCTATTAATTAATCTATCTATTTTTTATTATTTTATCTATAATTCTATTTATCTATCTAACTATCTACTTATCTACTTATACCGCTATCTGTCTCTCTATCTATAAGTCAATTTTTAAATTTGACTATCAATCAATTTATCTATCTATTTGTCTATCTATCTATCTATTTATCTATCCATTGTTTATCTATCTATCCATATATCGATCTATATGTCAATTTGTCTATCTAACTTTCTTCTATTTGCTTATGTATCAATTTGTGTATCTATATCTCTGATTATCTATATTTCTCACTCTCTCTTTATCTAACTAGCAATCTATATACCTATCTACCAACCTATTTATATGTCAATTTATTTATATGTCTATAAGTCTATCTTTTGATCTATTTATTGGTCTTTCTGTCTATCAATCTATCTTTTGATCTATTTATCTTAATATCTATCTCTCTATGTATATATCTATGTGTCTATTTATTTTTATATAAATCTATCTATATTACTATATGTATATTTATCTAATTGTCTATCTATTTTTTTATCTATCTATCTGTATATCTATCTATATGTCTATTTGGTCATATAATTATATGTTTATCTATTTAATATTGTATCTATCTATCTGTCTATCTATTTTTCTATCATTATATCTATTTATCTTACTTACACTTTATATATCTATCTTCCTATCTATCTATCTGGCTATCCATCTATTTATTTATATTCCTTTATATCTATCTTTCTATTTGTCTATCTATATAGCTATCTATGTGTATATATCTATCTATCTATCTATTTGTCTATCTCTTTATATGTCTATTTATATTTTCTGAACTATTTATTTATCTATCTATTAAACTATCTATCTTCCAATCTGTCAATGAGTAAATCTATCTATATGAATATCTCTCTATTTGTCTAACTATATAACTATCTAATTATCTAACTATTTATCTATCTATCTATCTACATATCTATCTTTTAGTATATCTATCTATCTATCTATCTATCTATATATCTATATATATGTTTATCTATCAATATCTCTACATGTCAATCTGCCTATTTGTCTATCTATTTATCAATCTATCTATCCATCTTTCTCTCTATCTATTTTTCTGTATACTTGTTAACTATCTATTTTTCTATTTACCAATCTTCGAATCTGTCTATATATGCATATATATATATATATATTTGTCTATATGTTAATCTATTTATATTTCTATTTGGCTATTTGTCTATATGCCTTTCTTTCTATCTATCTCTCCATATATATATATCTATCTATCTATCTAACTACCTCTCTATCTATCTGTCTATGTATCTATCTTTGTATTTGTGTATATGTCTCTCTGTCTGTCTATCTACATGTATATCTATCTATTTGACTATTTTTTAAATGTCGATATATTTATCTCACACTTTGTTTAAATGTCTTTAAATCTATATATCTGTTTATTTAACTATATAATATATCTATGTTTCTATCTATCTTTATTTCTAGCTATTTAACTATCTTTCAGTTCATTAGTCAATCTATATATTTATGTATCTATATATATATATTTGCCTTTTTTACTATCTGTCTATCTATTTATCTATCTATCTATTTGTATATCATTTTTTCAATCTATATGTCTATCTCTCTATATGTTTATCTGTTTAGCTGTCTATCTATCTATATATTTATCTTTATGTCTATCTTTATATCTATATATTTCTTTATCTATCTATATGTTAATCTTTCTATCTATCAATCAAATATCTATATGTTTATATCTATATATTAGTTTATCTTTCTATCTATATGTTAATATCTATATATATATATATATCTATCTGTGTAACTATCAAATAGTCTATATGAATGTCTATATATCTATATATCTATCTATCTTTCTTTCTTTCTTTCATTCATTCATTCTTTCTATCAATATACTAACAATCAATATGTTATTTGCCTATGTATCTATTTATCTATCTAACTATCTATCTATATCTTTATTTGTCATCTGCCTATTTGCCTATCAGTCTATCTATCTATTTATCTATCTTATGTCTATCTTTCTATATATCTAATTGACTATCTAATTATCTTCCTATCTATCTATCTTGTTATCTAACTATTTGTCTATTTGTCTATCTATCTAAAATTCTATATGTCTATTTGACTATCTATCTACTTATCTATCTATATGTATATATGCCTATTTGCCTATATGCATATTTGTCTATCTATATATCTATCAATCTATTTACCTACCTACCAATCTATCTATATATATGTATATCTATCTATTTATTTATTTATTTATTTATCTATCTGTCTATCTATATGTCAATCTATGTTCAAGTATATTAGTCTATCTATTTATGTATCTATATATCTTTCTTTTTATCTATCTATCTATAAGTCTATTTGTCTATCTATCCATTTGTCTTTCTATCAAACTATCTATTTATATATCTATCTATCTATCATTCTGTCTATCTATCTATCTATCTAACTATCTATCTATCCATCTGTCTATCTATGTATCTATCTTGCTTTCTATCTATATATCTGTGTATCTGCCTATCTATCAATCTATCTATCTATGTGTCGATGTGTCTATGTGTCAATGTGTCTATCTATCTATCTATCTAACTATTTATCTATCTATATATTATCTATCTATCTATCTATCTATCTTTATATCTTTCTATATGTTTTTATTTCTATCTCTCTATATGTATATCTATCTATAAGACTATCTTTATATCTATCATTTATCTATATGTCTATATGTAATTTATCTATTTATTTATCTATTTGTCTATCTGTATATATTTCTATCATTGTATATATCTATTATCTATCTATTTGTATATTTTTATATCTGTATATCAACCTATATTTCTTTCTATCTATATTTCTATATGACTATCTAATTACCAATCTATTTGTCTTTTTGTCTATGTATTTATTTATATATATACCTATCTATATATCTGTCTATCTATCAATCTGACTATCAGTCTCTCTAACTATATGCTTATTTGCTTAGCTACTTATTTGTCTATCTAATTAACTATCCTTATATCTATCTATCTATCTATGTGTTTGTCTATATATATATATATATCTAATTGTCTATCTGTATATCTGTCTATTTATTTATCTGTCTTTCTATCTTTCTATCTATATGTGTATCTTTCTACTTGTCTATCTATTTATCTGTATCTCATTTAATATATCTATATATCTTTCTTTCTATATGTCTTTATGTTTATATGACTATTTTTGTATCAATCGATCTATTTTTTTATATATCTATTTGTCAATATGTAAATCTATCAAATATGTCTATCTGTCTATCTATTTATCTGATGATCTATATATCTATGAAATTTATCTATTTGTCTATCTATATATCTTTCTATCAATCTTTTTGTTTATCTACCTATTTATCTATCTGCCAATCTATGAATCTATCTATCTGTCTATTTCACTATTTGTCTATCTATATATATTCTTTTCTATCTATCAATATATTTGTTTATTTCTATGTCTCTCTATCTCTCTATATGTCTATATGTCTAACTATCAATCTTTATTTCTTTCTATCTATCAATATTACTATATCTTTATCAGTATGTCTGTCTATCTATTAACACATAGCAAAATTTACCTCTTTCAAATTTCAAACCAAAGGCGAAACATGACTACATGGGATCAACCTAGGAATTTTATCTCAATTGTTACCAGGTAATTTTTTTATTGTTCTACTTTGCAATGCTATATGCATATCTTCGTCACACTGAATTTTATTAGTACTTTTGGATTTTCATTTTTACAGAATAATCGGGTATTAGCTTTTTTAAATTATCCCTTGATTTCATTATTTTTGCTTATATTTTCATTCCACCTATATGATTTTGACTCTACACCATTAATGAAACTATAAATTCTCAGTGTAATCTTTGTTGTTCTACTATTTAAATTTTTAGGGTTTTATTGATTTCAAATTCTTACTATTTGCATTTTGTTCTCTCCTTCTTGATGTTTTCTACTTCTATAATTTAATAAAAATTAAACTTAATGTTAATGGGTTATATTTTTGTTTTCTCCGAATAAATTATAAACATGTAACAATATATATAATGTTTTATAGATTTATATAATCATATGACATTATATATAAATGTCTAGACTTTAATTTATATAAATTTATTACATTATATATAAACACTGATATGTTTATATTAACATATAATGTTATATATAAATATTTATACATATGTATTAATGTTTATGAATATCTATACAACATTTACATAAATCTATCCATTTATATAGTTTTTTATACTATATATTACATATTAATTATATTACATATTACATATTAATTTTAATCTTTTATATTATATTACATATTAATTTTAATTATATAACATTAAATGTTTATAAAATTTTGTAATCTTTTATATTACATATTAATTTTTATATAAATATAGAATATTTATAATGTTTATATAAATGTGATATATATTCTATATATTATTTATAAAAGTGTTACATATATATAATTATATTTAAGTAATATTTATAAAAATATTTTAATCACAAATATTATATCTAAACACTTCTTTAATTATATAATTATATGCCATTATATACACAAGTATTTTTAACTATATTTATAATTAAGTAAACTAATTTTATAACTATATTTATAACTATACATAACTAATTTTTATCTATATAATGATGTATACCAATATGTATAATTTTATATAACTATATTTCTTAAAACAATATACTCTATCTATAATAATATATAACTATATATAATTGTGTTTTACTATATGTATAACTATATAAATGTTATATATAATTATATCTTTAAATACATACATATTTATAACTATGTGTATAATTTTATATAAATATTTGTATAACAATGTAACACACTATATAATTAAATATAACAATAAATTTAACTATATATACATATATGTATTCATATAATTAAATTAAAATATTAGTTAATAACATTGTATATATTTATAGGTAGATAGGTAGACAGGTAGACAGCTAGATAGCTAGACAAGCAGACATGTAGATAGAAAGATATGTAGACAGGTAGAAATGTAATAGGTAGATAGATAGACAGATGAAAATATAGATATCTAGATAGATAGATAGATAGACAAATAGATAGATATACAGATAGACTAATAGAAAGATAAACATATAGACATATAGATAGAAATATAGATAGAAAGATACTTAAATAGGCAAGAGAATAGATAGATAAATAGAAAGATATACAAATATAATGATATAATGATTGATAGATTGATAGTTAGATAGTTAGGTTTATTGACAGATATAAATGTAGATAGAAAGATATATAGACAAATAGATAGATAGAAATATATAAAGTTGGACAGATATATAGATAGATATATAGACATATGGACAGATAGTCATATAGACAGATTGACAGATAGAAATATATACAAATAGATAGATAGATAGATGGATGGATAGATTAATATGTAGATAGATAGACAGATAGACAAACAAGCAGATAGATAAATAGACACAGCCAAATAGATAGATAGATAGTCAGATAAATAGATAGATATATAGATAGATAAATAGATAAATAGACCAATATAATGAAAGATAGATAAATAGATAAAGAGATTGATAGGTAGATAAAAAGATAGACAGTTAAACTGTTAGATAGATATACAGATAGACAGATAGGAAGATAGATAGATAGACAAATAGACAGATAGATTGATTGACATATAGAAAGATATAAAAAAGAAAGATAAACATATTGATAGATTGACATATAGATAGATATATTGAAAGATAGATAGATAGATAGATAAATCGATTGATAGATAGATAGATACACAGATAGACATATAGACATATAGGCATATAGATAGATATACAGTTGACAAATAGACATATAGATAGGTAGATAGTTAGAAAGATAGACATGTAGATAGATAGATAAGTAGATGGTAGACAGTTAGATAGGTCAAAACATCGATAGAAAGATAGGTAGATAGGTAGATAAGTAGACAGGTAGATAGGTAGACAAGTAGACAAGTAGAAAAGTAGATAGGTATACAAGTATATAGACAAATAGATAGAAAGATAGACAAATAGATAAATAGATAGTATGACATAAAAGATAGATAGGTAGATAGATTGAAAGAAAGATAAGCATATACATAGATATATGTATATATATGGGCATTTAAATAGATAGTTAAATAAATAGATAGATAAATAGATAGAATGATAGACATATGCATAAATAAACATATAAATTAGATAGACAGAAAGATAGATATATAGATTAATAGATAGATATATAGATTAATAGATAGAAAGATGGATTTAAAGATAGACATATACATAGTAAGATAAATTGATCGATAGATAGATAGACACAAACACAATTAAATATATAAATAAATAGGCAGATAGACAGATAGACAAATAGACAGAAAGATATATATATATATAGATAATTTGAATGATTGATAGGAAGATAGACATATAGATATACACAAAGATAGACAAATAGATAGCCAGATAGATGGAATGACAGAAAGATAGATTGATAAATTGATAGAAAGATAGATAGAAAGACAAACAGATAGATAGACAGATAAATAGATAGACTAAGAGATAAAAAGATAGAAAGATAGATTGATTGATTGACAGATAGATAGACATATAAATAGATTGATAAATAGATAGATAGTTAGTTAGTTAGATAGACAAATAGATTAAAAGATAGATAAAAAGATAGATAGATATATTAATAGATTGATAGATTGACATATTAATAGATAGATGGATAGAAAGATAAATAAAGAGATATATAGATAGATAGCTAGACAAATAGATAGTTAGATAGACAAAAAGATACACAAATAGATAGATTCATAGATAGACAGATAGATAGATAGATCATTTAGAATGATATATTGCTAGATAGATTGATAGATAGATTAATAGATAGATAGACATATAGATAGATAGATAGATAGATAGATAGATAAATAGATAGATAGATAGATAGATAAATAGATAGATAGATAGATAGATAAATAAAAATATAGATAGAAAGATACACAGAAAATTAGATAGATAGATAGATAGATAGATAAATATACTTACAAATATTGAGACAGACAGATAGATAGAAAGATAGATAGAGAGAGAGATAAATAGATAGAATGACATATAGAAAGACAGATAGATAGACAAATAGATAGATAGATAGATAGATAGATAAATAGACAAATAGATAGACATATAGAGAGATAAAGAGATATATAGATAGATTGATTGATATATAGATGGATAGAAAGAATGATATAGAGATTGGTAGGCAAATTGATGGACAGATATATAATCCAATTGATAGACATATAGATAGACATAGATACACATATAGATAGACAAATAGATAGAGAAATAGATAAATATATGTCTATTTGTCTATATGTCTATCTATCTATCTATTTATCTTTCTATATATCTATCTATCTATTTATCTATCTATCTATCTATTTATCTATCTTTCAATCTATCTATCTATTTATCTATCTATTTATCTATCAATTTATCTATTTTTCTATTGTCTATCTATCTATATGTCTATCTATCTATCTATCTATTTCTCTGTCTAAATATATATCTTTCATTCTTTCTAGCTGTGGATCTATCTATTTTTCTATATGTCAATCTATCTATTTGTCTATATATCTATTAATCTATCTATCTCTCAATCTATCTATCTTTTGATCTATCTAAAAGTATATTAGTGTATAAGTCTATCTGTCTATCCATCCATCTATCTATCTATCTATATGTTTATAAATCTATTTGTCTAATAATCTTTATGTCTATCTCATTATTTAAATATATATATATATATCTATATACCTTTCTATCTATATATCTAACTTTCTATTTGTTTATTTTTCTATCTATCTATGTATCTATTTGGCTATATATCAATCTATCAATCTGTGAATCTAACTATATATTTATTTTTTATCTACCTAATTCTCTAACTAACAATCTATATGTATATCTTTCTATCTGTCTATTTATCTACCAATCTAACAAATTAACAAACTTTTTTGCCTATTTGTCTATTACTCTATCTTTCTATCTATTTATATGTTTGTCTATCTAAATTTCTTTATATTTGTACATATATATATATTAGTCTATCTATCTAAGTGTCTATTTATCTATCGTTATTTTAATCTATTTCTCTATATTCCATTTTGTCTATTTGTCTATCTATATATCTGTCTATATGTCTAACTAACTATCTATCTTTTTAATTATATATATATATATATGCTTTATATATAATTTGTTTTTGATAATCTATTTATATAACCAAATGTTTATATTTTAATATTTTCATGTTAGTGCAGGAAATGAAATATTAAGAGGCCGGGGATTCAGCAGTAGCACAATAATAGTGGATGTAGCTAGTTTATCGGATTGAACCGAAAGTTTTTATTATAAATGTTTTTATATTTTTAATTTTGGGTTGATGTTTTTTCCGATCCGAAACTATTCATCTTCTCTCTCTCTCTCTCTCTCTCTTTGTGCGATTTATCATGATTTTCTCTGTGCTGCACATACTATAAGACAATTTTGGTTTAATCTGTAATTCATAAGTTTTTTTTGGTAGATGTAGCTAGTCATACTGAGCAACTAGCAAACCACATTATTTCTGGTTTTGTGTTTTCTCATTTTTTTGATTCTACCATGTTGGATTGTGGATTGGATATATATTGTTCTATTGTGTTATTTTTTTGTTGTCTTATGTATCTTAAAATCATAACTATGGGAGCATAATTGTCCAATAATTATATATATATTTATATTTATATCTATCAATCTTTTTTTCTATCTGTCTATTTGTATATCTATCAATTAAACAATCTATCTATCTATTTATTGATCTATCAATCAGTTTTCTATCAATCTATCTATCAATCTATCTATTTCACTATCTGTCTATCTGTCTATATGTTTATCTATCTATATATTTATCTATTTGAATATCTTTCTATCTAACTATATGTCTATCTGTATTTTTTCCTATCTATCAATCATATTTCAATATATATATACATATATATATATATATATGTGTGTGTGTGTGTGTGTGTGTGTGTGTCTACATATCTATCTAAAAATTTTTTTAATAGTCTATCTATCTATTTATCTTTGTGTCTATCTATCAAAATATTTAACTGCCTATTAGTTGATCTATTATTCTAATTGTATATTGGTCTATATATCTATTTATTAATGTCTATATGTGTATATCTATCAATCTTTCTCTCTGTCTATCTCTCTATTTTTTTGTATTTTTCTATCTATCTGTCTATCTATCTATCTATCTATCTTTCTATCAGTCTATTTATCTATCTATTTGTTTATCTATATTTCTATCTTTGAATCTATCTATTTATCTGCCTATCTACCTATCTATATTTTATTATCTATCTATCTATTTATATATCAATCAATCAATCTGTCTGTCTATCTATCTGGTTGTCTATATTTCTATCTTTCTATATGTCTATATATATATATATATATCTATCTATCTATTTGACTATTTATCTATTAATCTTTTTGACTATCTATCTGTCTATCTATCTATTTGTCCATTTGACTATCTGTCTATCAATCTATCTATCTATATGTTTATCTATCTATATATCTATATGTTTATCTCAATATCTATCTATCCATTTATCTATATGTCTATCTATATATCTATCTATTTATTTATGTCTATTTTTTAATATTTCTATCTATGTATCTATCTTTCTTTATATATGTCTATCTATCTTACTATCTAACTATCTTTCTATCTATCAATCTATCAGTATATCTGTTAATCAATCTATCTATCTATTTATCTTTTTATATACCTACCTGTCTTACTATCCTTTTGTATCTATTTATCTGTCTAACTATCCAACCATCTATTGGTCTATAAATCAATCAGTTTATAATTCTATCTATTTTTTTATCTATCTTTCTTTCAATTTTCTATTTGTCTATATATCTAACTATTTATCGATTTATTTGTCTATCTGTATATTTCTTTGTCTATCTTCCAATCTATCTATGATTTTATATGTCTATTTGTATATCTATCTTTGTGTCTATTTTTTGGTATGTCTAGCTCTATATCAATCTATGTGTCAATCTATCTATCGATAAATCTAGCTATCTCACTCTTTATCTTTCTTTTTGTCTATCAATCTATTTGTCTGACTATCGATCTATCTATCTATCAATCTAAATAACTATCAATCTATCAATCTATCTATTTGTTAATCTATCAATTTTTCTATCTATATATCTATCCATTTATCTATTCTTTTATCTATCTATCTATTTGTCTATCTGTCTTTCAGTATATTTGTCTATCTATCTAAGTGTCTATTTATCTATATCTATTTCTATCTATTTGTCTTTTTGTAATTTTGCATATTCGTCTATCTGTAAATTTATTTATCTATCTAAGTGTCTATTTATCTATATCTATTTCTATCTATTTATCTTTTTGTAATTTTGCATATTTGTCTATCTGTAAATTTATCTATCTATCTATCATTCAATATATCTATCTATCTTTCTTTCTAACTACTATCTATATATCTAACTGAAATTAAATAAATAAATAAATATATCAATCTATCTATATATCTATATATATATATTTTTTTAAAAAGTTTGTTTATTAATTTATAACCCTCTCTTTTGGCGGAGGAATACCATTTGTACAAGCTACTTCTACCCTTTTCCCTCTTACATCCATGCCCCATTTCTAAAGACTAGTTAAAATGGCAATATTCCTAGTACTAAATAAACACTAGTTTTTATAGAAACTATATTAAAAGACTTCTATATGGGCTTAGCTTTCTCGGGATGCTTCACCCTTTAATTTCCTTAGCACTCCTGGAGATGAATCATCTTTCCTCTTGGTTGGATTCCTCACTCCATCTACTTTGTATACATTATTTACCTGCAAGATAACAAGATATATCATATCTTCCTTTTAACCTTTGAACCATGCTGAAGTATTTTTTCCAGCCCTTAATTCCTCATTTGTACATGACCTTTATCTCTATTTGTAAAGCTTTAAACTTTCCTTCTCGAAGCTTTTTCCAATCCTCCTATCATCATCTTAAACCTTACCGAATACCTAACCTTGACACTTATCTCTCATATCTTTTTTTGTTTAAAACTTACCACATTTCTTGCAGAAAAAACAGACTTCCTCTCTCTCTTTATTTCCGCACTCATGCCTTTATATATATTAGGATCCATAACACATGACTTAACAATACACAATACATACTCTTATGAATTACAATCTGGTTTTAAAATAGAATATTGATGACCCTTAATGGGCTATCCTGCAAAATAAAAAACCAGCAAACCCAGAAAAAAGAAAAAAGAAAGAAAACAGAAATTTCCAACTTACCTTTCCCTTATTTGATCCTTGCAAGGCGAGGCTTTGTAGAGACAGAAATTCCCCTACATAGTTGGCTGTCCAGTTATATTTTCATTTTCTCAATATTTTAAGTTGCTTCCTATTTACTATGATTTAATCTTACATAAGGGAAGAATAATTTGTCTAGTCGAGCTACTCCTTTTAATTTAAGCGGTAAGGAGTTCTCATCATATTCTATTTCTCCTCTGGACGAACCTATTCTGGCTAGGTTATCTGCTAGTGTGTTTGCCTCCCTGTAAATGTGTATTAATGAAGCTTTTAATTCAATAATAAGATTTATAATTTCTTCTAAATCCTCCTCATACCTCTAGAGAATTCATTTATTGATGACTGTATCTACTAGTAATTTCGAATCCACCTGAATTTGAATGTTTTTAAATTCTAATATTTTACATATATCTAATCCAGTTTTCAAGACTTTTATTTCTGATTCGAGAGCTAAAGAGGCTACGCTAGAGAGAGTAAAAGCTTTCATTACTCTCCCTTTCGAGTTTCTTATTACACCTCCCCCCCCCCTGCAATTTCGGTATCCCTATTGAATCTACCATCTGTATTAAGAGAGAGCTTTCCTAAAGGGGGGATATTCCAGCTTATTCTTTTGGCCCATTGTTGTTTATTAATTTTAAACGTAAGGTCCCATGTCCTCTCATCCATCTTATCTGACTTCTCTTTTTCTATTCTAATAGGTTTTATAATCGATATATTGCTTATCTCTTTTCTAATATCTTTTATTATTTCTATTGAATTCATCCTTATGTTTTCAAATCTACTTTTATTTCTGGCTTTCCATAAACACCAGATTATTACATGTGGTAGTTTTTGGTTAAGCCAAGTTCTAGTGGGATTTTTTGAAGGTTTAATTCCCCATTTTTTAAGTCTATCTATTAATCCATCCTCTTTTTTGCTTAATTGATTTGCTTCTTCCAGCTCTTTCCAGACTTCGACTGCAATTGTACCTTTAGAGAATAGTGATCCATTGATTCCACAGCTTCAGAGTAGCATTCACATCTTGATGCCAATTTTATACATTTTCTTTGTACATTCGTGTCTACCGGTAAGGCATTAACAAGAGCCTTCCATGTAAGAGAGCACATTTTCTGAGAAACATTATCTTGCCAAACCCACTTGAATATCATTTGGGCAGGTTTTTTGTTCCTAACCAATTCCTTTACTAACTTTAAGGTGAAGTTTCCTTGTGGGGTTAGAGTCCATTTCCAACCACACTGTTTTAGTATAGAATGCGTGTCTACTAACTCCTTTTGTTTTTCCATTGCTTTCCAGTTATTCGAAGCTTTCTTTGGGATCCTATGTTTATGATCTAGATATTTAGCACGCATGAATCTATCCCAGAGATTATCACTTTCTTTAAGTCTCCACCAGCCCTTACAATCCCAGGCCTTGGCCAAGTCCTGTAAGTTCATTATACCTAAACCTGCTTCTGCTTTAGGGTAACAGATGTCTTCCTAGTTTTTCCAGTGTCATTTGTTTTTCCCATCTCTTTTACCCCATAAAAAGTTAGCCATTTCTGATTCAAGTTTTTTAGTGAAATTTTTAGGAGGGTGTATAACTGATAATATGTGCACCAATGTACTTTGCAGTACATGAGAAATTAATGTGATTCTCCCTCCAAAACCCAACAGCTGTTCTTTCCAACCTGCAATTTTTTTTCTTAGTTTATCCTGAAGGAAAATTAGGTATTTTTCTTTAAGTCTTCCGTCAAATATTGGGCATCCTAGATATATTAAGGCTCCTTTAATTTCTGAAAAACCTGTAATACTCTTGATTTTGTTTACTACTTTATCTTTAGTATTTTTAGATACCATAAACTGACATTTGTTCTTATTTACGACTTGGCATGTTTCATTTTCAAATATTTGAAGCAGGTCCATAAAGTTTATTATTGATTTTTTACTTGCATTCGTGAATATTATAAGGTCATCTGCGTAAGCTTAGCATCCTATTCTAGGTGTATTTTTTGGTTGCCTGAAAGGTATTATTTTACCTTCTGATATTCTTTTATTCAGATTTCGAATTAATAGTTCTAGATATATATCGAAAAGGAGAGGAGACAAAGGATCTCCTTGTCTTAAACTTTTACTTGGTTTAAATTCTTCACCTATCTTTCCGTTTACAATTATTCTTACCCATATACTAGAAATACTTCTATATATTAGATCTATGATTAGCTCGGAAAACCTAAACTTTCTCATAGCAAAACATAGAGTATCCCATTCGACCCTATCGAATGCTTTGGACAAGTCTAGTTTTACTACTAAATTCTCTCCTCTAGTTTTACTTGCTATCTCTTTCATCATTTCAGATCCCAATCTAATATTTTCTATCATTAATCTGTTTTTAACAAACCCCGTTTGCTCCTGAGATATTATAGAAGGTAATATGGAGCTTAATCTATTCTGCAGAATTTTCGCTAATATCTTGTAAATAGAATTACATAGACATATAGGTCTAAAATCCTCGCATTTCTGTGGCATTTCTTTTTTAGGGATTAATACTATATATGATTTTGCCCAATATTTCGGTATTTCCTCCCCTACAAAGAAGCTAGTAATTGCAGGGACTAGCTCATCTTTAACAATATGCCAGTTTGATTAGAAGAAAAAGTTATTCCAACCATCTGGCCCTACTGCACTATCATTTTCTAGGCTGGATACTGCCTCTTTAACCTCAAGTTCTTCTGGAATCATTTCCATAATTTGATTTTGTTTTTCTGTGATGATTGCACTGATCTCTGTCATTAGTGAGTTTCCTACTCACTGTGACTGACTGCATAATTGCTTTTTAAAAAATTCTTAAAAGAGAGTACCTATTTGCTTTTCTTCTTCCACCCATATTCCCTCTTCATTTTTTATACCTTTAATTTTGTTTTTTTGAGATTTGATTTTACACATATTATGAAAGAATTTAGTGTTTCTTTCTCCGTCTTTTAACCATTTAATTTTTGAACGCTGCTTCCAATAAATTTCTTCCATGTGTAGTTTCAATCTCAACTCTCCTTTAGCTTTACTTAGTTCTTGCCTAGTATTTTTATTATTTGTGCTATCAAAATCTTGTTCCAACTTAGCTACTTCTTCCTCTGTTTTTTTAATTTCTTGATTAATATTACCAAAGACCTATTTATTCTATATATTTTAAACTTTTTTTTAATCTTAAGAGCTTGACCACAAGGGCTTGCATTGGTTTTCCCAGAGCTGGTTCTCGCCAGGACTCTTTCACAATTCCTTCGAAACTTGCATGCCTAACCCACATGTTTTGGAATTTAAAATTAGGTGCGACTATCTGGCTCTTATGTATTGTAATTAGCAATGGGCTATGATCAGAACAGGTTCTGTTTAAGTGTCTCAGCCCAGTAATTCCTTGAGAGGTTACCCATTTGGAATTACACATGACCCTGTCTAGCCTTGCCCAGATTACTCCTTTCTTCTGCCAGTTTTTACACCAGGTGTATCTTGAACCTATGAAATCTATATCCATTAAATTGGTAGAAGCTATTGTATCATTAAATTGAGACATAGCTATCGTGTCTGGTAATTTTCCTCCTTTCTTCTCACAAGGACTTCTAACTACATTGAAATCTCCTCCTATAATCCAAGGGGAGTCTCTTTTTGCAATGTCTTTTATTTCCTCCCATAAAGTTAACCTAGATTTTTTATCATTTTTAGCATAAACTATCGAGATTATTTGATCTGTATGCTTGTTTAATTTAAAATGAACTATTTGTTCTGTATCTTTTAATATTTCAATTTCCAGCTTATTATGCCACATGATCCAGAGCTTACTATTTAGATTCGCATGCGCATTTTTAAACCCTAAAGTTTCACTATATTTAGTTAATTGGTCTTGCTGTACCATTGGTTCAGCAATAACAACTAAGGATATCTTAAATATTTTAATTAATTGTTTTAACCTGTTTATCGTGGGGTTATTAGTGACCCCCCTAATATTCCAGTATACACTTCGAATCATAGACCATATTAGCATATTTCTTCATATTCCTTTGGGTTTTAGGAGTATTAAATATTTCTTGCCTTATCTCATTATATTTAACTTGTTTCCCAAGTTCCATAGCCATTCGTTTAATGGCCTCCATAGCTTGATTTCTCGAACGCTTTTCCCAATCTTTGTTGTATATTGATAAGTCATCCTTAGCTTTTTCGAGATTCTCCTCTTGTGATTCTTCATCCTTATTTATTGAGGGAGAGCTGAAGATAATTGATTCATCTTCTGGAAAATCCAGAAGATCATCATTTATCCAGTTATAATTCTCAAGTTTCTCTTTTAAAACTATTCTAGTTTTAGTTTTTCTACCATGCTTCCTCCTATGTTTTACCTCCTTCCATCCATCATTTGCATCTCCATTCCCCCCTTCCTCTATACTTATTTCTTCATCCTATTTTTCAGCAGTGTTATCCTCTTTATACATAATTTTATCTTTCCTACCATTATCCTCCAATTTTTCTAGACTATTCGGGCGTTTATTATCTTCTTGATGTAAATTTCTGTAAATGGTTTCATCCTTCTTTCTAATCCATTTGGTGATCTTCCTGCCTCTATCTTCCAGCCGAGAAGCCTCCTCCTTCACCTCTGCTCCCACTTTGCATTGAGTTGTGTCATGCCCGAGCCTCTTACAGCCAGAACAGTAGGATGGCATGCTTTCGGGAATGACCATTTGCCAAAACCCATCGGCCTCTTCTCCATCCCCACTGCATATCCATATCTTACTGGGCGGCTGAGACAAGAGGTTATACTCGATGCATACTCGAGCTTTATTCGGCCTGGACATGGCGACAGTGGCCTCATCCCATAGCATAGGTTTTCCCAAGCACGACGATATAACAAAGAGAGAATGTGCACTGAATAAATATAAAGGAAGATACGGTAATGTAAACCATACCGGAACTATGGGGTTTCTTCCAGTGGAAAGAAATTCTTTGTCCACTTCAAAATTGGCATAAGGAATCCATCTACCTGCCATAAACCTCTCTGCCATAGACGATAATAGTCTTCCAGCAGAGAGCATTGCAGCACGACGTGTTTAGCATCGAAGTCTGCAAAATTTACCTTACCATTGAGCTTCAAAGAGGCGATAAATTTTTGGACTTCACTCGCGCGAGGTCTGCAGTGGGAGAACTTCTCGATGAGCGTGTGTTCAAACGGTTCCATGAGCCTTTTCGTTTCTTCGGTTGAGAAGATGAGCACAGGATGTCCGTTTTTGTTCCCGTGAGAACGTGAAACCAGCGCGGTCCCCTTTAAAATAGAAGCAAATGACTTATTATTCATTGATAAGTCAGTTTGTTCCATTTCAAGCTTGAATGGAGCTTGTTTTGAGCAATAATGGAGATTTTCTCTCTCTAGAAAATGTGATTTCTCTCTCTAGAAATTGAGAGCATTTTTTGAAAAAAAAGAACCGTTTTTCAACTTTTTCCCATTGTCATTATCTATATATCTATATATCTATATACACACACAAACACACACACACACACACACACACACATATATATATATATATATATATATATATATATATATATATCTATCTATCTATCAATCTATCTATTTGTATATTTGTATATATGTTTATATGTATATCTATCTATTTGTCAATCTATCTATCTGTTTATTTGTCTATTTATCTATCTATATATATATATATATATATATATATATCTCTCTCTCTCTCTCTATTTATCTATCAATCAATCTACTTTTCTCTCTCTCTCTCTCTCTATCTCTCTTTGTATCTATATATTTATCTATCTGTCTATCTATCTAACAAAATTTGTCTAGTTGTCTATCTATCTATCTATCTATCTATCTTTCTTTCTATATGTTTATCTATTTATCTAACATTTTATTTATCTATCTATATGTCCATATTTCTATGTTTCTATCTATCAAACTCTTTAAATGTCTATTATGTTTTTTTGTCTATGAGACTATAAGTCAATCTATCTATATGCCTATCTATATATCTATCTATATATCTATCTATATATCCATTGATTTAACTATCTACTTATCTATCTCTTTGCTTCTTTATATATTTGTCAATCTATATATCTTTATTTTTATTTTTGTATCTATCTATCTATCTATCTATCTATATATTAGTATATCTATATATTTGTATCAGTATATCTTTCTATATGAGTATTTGTCTATCTTTCTATTTGTTTATCTATTTATATATCTGTTTGTCTATCTATATATCTATCTATTTATTAGTATATATACTTATCTATATATATTTGTGTATTTGTCTTTCTAACTATAAATCTCACTTTCTATTTGTCTATCTATCTAGCTTTCTATTTGTCGATCTGTCTATCTGTTTATCTATCATTCTATATAACTATCTATCTATCTATTTATCTGTCTATCTATCTATCTATATATCTGTCTATTTATTTGTATATATCTATCTATCTATTTATCTCTATGGCTATATTGTTATTAGTCTATCGATCTAAATGCCTATCTCACTCTCTATCTATATGTCTATTTATATATCTATCGATTTATTTATCTATCTATTTAATAATATATCTATATATTTATCTATCTATTTATTTATCTATTAGTATATTAGCTATTTATGTATATATCTAAATGTCTATCTATCTATATATCAATTTATCAGTATATATAACTTTATATCTATCTATCTATTGGTCTATCTGTCTATTCATTTAATTTCTATATGTCCATATATTAGTCAATGTATCTGTCTATATATCTATCTGTCTATTTAGTTAACTATCTATCTATTTATATATCTATCTATCTATCTATCAATTTGTCTAAGTGTCTATCAATATATATGTTTAAATGACTATCTGTATATCTGTATATCTATCAATCTATCTCTTTAACAATCTAATTGTTTTTCTATCTATCAGGTTATCTTTCTGTCTGTCTAATTGTTAATCTTTTTATCTATGTATATGTTTATCTATCTATATACCTATCTTTTTATCTATATATTTGTCTATTTATCTATCTGTCTATCTAACAATCTATCTATCTGTCTATCTAAGTCACTATATATCTGTCTATATGTCTATTTGTCTATCTACCAATTTGTTATCTATTTATTTCTCTATCTCTTTATCTAATTATCTATTTATCTATTTATATGTCTATATGTATATCTATATATCTGACTATATGCCTATCTTCATATCTATCGTCAATCAATCTAACTATCAGTATATCTATCTATCTATTTGTCTATCTGTCTATATATCTATCTATTTATCTACTTATTTTCCAATATGCTTATCTATCTATTTGTCTCTCAAACTATTTGACTATTTGACTATTTGTCTACCTATCTAACTATTTATATTTCTATGTATCTATCTATTTATCTATCTGTCTACTTGTCTATCTCTTTCTCTCTCTCTATCTACCTATATATCTGTCTATCTATATATTTGTTTATATATATCTATCTGTCTATTTGTATATCTTACTATCTATCTATTTGTCTATATATCTATCTATCAGTCTATTTGTTTGTATATCTATATTTCTATCTTTTAATCTATCTATTTGTTTATCTATATATTTATCTATATCTCTATATGCCTATATGTCATTCTTCATATATGTCTATTTTTCTATCTATATATCTATATCTCTTTGTATCTTTATATCTCTCTATGTCTATGTGTCTATGTGTTTATGTGTATATGTGTCTCTGTGTCTATATTTCTATATCTTAAAAAGTTCTATGTATCTATATGTTATCTCTATAGTTATCTATTTATCTATCTTTCTATCTACCTATGTATTTATCTACCTTTCTATCTATCTGTCTATCTATTGGTTTATCTATCGGATTATATGTATTTCTATTTATTTGTCTATCTATATATCTATGTATCTTTCTATATATTAATCTATATATTAATCTATCTATGTATCTATATATCTGTCAATTTATCTCTCTGTCCATCTATCTTTTTGTTAATCAATCAACCTATCTATTTATTTGTCTATCTACCTATTTATCTATGTATCTATTTATCTATTTTTCTATTTGTCTATTTGTCTATTTGTCTATGTGTTAATCAATCTATCTGTCTATTTATTTATCTATCAAACTTACAAATGTCTATTTGTTTATCTATCTATCTATATGTTTGTCTATCTATCTATATGTCTATCTATCTATATATCTATCTATCTGTGGATATATCTATTGATATATCTATCTATCTATCTATATATATATCTATCTTTTTATCAATCTGTCTATCTATCTATTTCTTTATCTATCTATCTATATATCTATTTGTCTATCAATTTAGATGTCTATTTGTCTATCTATCTCTCTCTCTCTTTCAATTTTTTAAATTATATGTGTGTGTGTCTGTGTATATATATATATCTATCTATCTATATCTCTATCTATCTATCTATCTTTTTGATAATCTATCTATTTTTCTATCTGTATATCTATCTATCTATTTATCTATCTATCTATCTATATATTTATATATTTGTCTAAGTGTCTATTTATCTATCTATATTTTTCTCTATTTGTCTTTTTGTGTTTTTGTTTTTTGTCTACTCATCTATTTCTATATTTATCTATCTATCTAATAGTTAATCTATATATATATATCTATCTATCTATCTATCTATCTATATATCTGTCTAATAGTCTATCTATATATGTGTCTGTCTATCTAACTATCTTTCTATCTATCTATTTATATATCTATCTATCTATTTATATATCTATCTATCTATCTATTTATATATCTATCTATCTATTTATGTATTTATCTGTCTATCTCTTTATCTATGTATCTTTCTATTTGTATCAGTATATCTTTATATTTAAGTATCTATCTATCATTCTATTTGTCTATCTATTTATCTATGTTTTTATCTATCTTTCAATCTATCTGTATATATATATATATATATATATATATATATATATATCTATCTGTCTATATTTCTATCTATCTATTTATCTATCTATATAACTATCTATCAATCTATCTTTTAACTATTTGATTATCTTTCTATCTATTTGGATATCTCTCTATCTATCTAATTATTAATCTTTCTTCTCTGTATCTATCTATCTGTCTATCTATATACTAATCTTTCTATCTATATATTTGTCTAGCTAGCTATCTATCTATTTATCTATCTATCTATCTATCTAACTATCTATCTATATGTCTATCTATTTATCTATCTACCTAGCTGCTTATTTATCTATCTAGCTATCTATCTATCTATCTTTCTTTCTTTCTATCAGACTATGTATAACTATCTATATGTTTATATGTATATTTGTTTATCTAGCTATCTTCATATTTATTAATCTATCTATCTAACTATCTGTATATCTATCTATCTATGTGTCTGTCTTTCTATCTATCTATCTATCTATCTATCTCTCTATCTATGTATATATCTAACTATCTATCTATCTATCTTCTTATCTACTTATCTATCAATTTGTTTATCAACCTATATGACTATTTGTCTATCTGTCTATCTATCTAACTTTTATCTTTCTATGTATCTATCTATTTGTCCTCTATCTACTTGTCAATCTATCTTTCTATCTATCTATCTACCTATGAATCTGTCTATCTATAAATTTTCAATCTATATAAATATATATATCTATCTATTTATCTATCTGTCTAACTATATTTCTTGCTATCTATCTATTTGTCTATTTGTCTATTTGTCTTTCTATCAGTTTATTTGTCTGTATATCTATATTTCTATCTTTTGATCTATCTATTTGTTTATCTATATATTTATCTAACTTTTTATATGTATATATGTCTTTCTACATATATGCCTTTTTGTCTATCTATTAGTATGTATCTTTTTGTATCTATCTATCTGTCTATATCTATGTGTATATATGTCTATGTTTCACTGTGGCTATGTCTATGTGTATATATATCTACATATCTATCTATCTTTCTATCTCCCTATCTATCTATTTGACAATCTTTGTATATATTTATATTTATATTTATCTTTTTGTCTACTTGTCTATTTGTATATGTATTTATTAGTATATTAGTCTATCTGTCTATTTGTCAATTTGTCTTTCTATTTTTGTATCTTTCTATATATCTATCTGTCTATCTACCAATTTGTCTATCAATATATCTTTGTTTTTGTTTTTCTATCTATCTATCTATTCATATATTATACTATCAGTCTTTCTATCTATTTGCCTTTATGTATAGATGTCAATCTATCTATTTCACTATGTCTGTATCTATTTTTCTATCTATTTGTTTTTCATTCTATTTGACTATCTATCTCTCTATCTATATATATATCTCTCTCTATCTTTTAGTATATAAGTCTATTAGTCTATGGATCTATCAATCTATCTTTCTATCGATAAATCAATCTGTTTATCTAATTAGCTATTTGTTTATCTGTCTACTCATCTATCTTTCTATCTATCTATCAATTTGTCTATTTATCTTTCTATTTATTTGTATATCTATCTATCTATCTATCTACATGTTTATCAGACAATTTATCGATAATTCTATCTATCATTATATCTATCAATATATCTATCAATATATCTTTCTATCTAACTATCTTTCTATACATCTAGGTTTCTATGTATCTGTCTCTATTTCTATTTTTCAATCTATATATTTGTTTATCTATTTATCTATCTATCTATCTATCTACTAATCTATTTATCTATCTATCTATAAATTTGTCAATCTATCTATCTATTTATTTATCTATCTATTTATATGAGTTTTTGATGATTTTTCAATCTATCTATCTATATGTCTATTTATTTATTTGTCTTTCTTTGTATCTATCTATCTATCTTTCTATCTATCTAATTATTTATCTGCATTTCTATCTATCTATCTATATATTGATTTGTCTATCTGACTATCTTTCTATCTATTTATCTATCTATATATCTATGTTTCTCTCTATATATTTGTCTATCTATCTATCAATTTATTTATCTGTATATCTATCTTTTTGTCAATCAATCACCCTATCTATCTATTTGTCTATCTACCTATTTATCTATGTATCTATTTATCTATTTGTATATTTTTTTATCTATCAATATATCTATGTATTATTTATCTATCTAACTTACTAAATGTCTATTTGCTTATCTATTTATTTTTCTATCTATCTATTTATTTTTTAATCTATCTATTTATCTATCTATCTTTATATACGTCTATTTGTCTATCTATTTGTCTATCTGTCTATATGTTTATATCTCCATATATTGAACTGTCAATCTTATATATTTATATATATCCATCTCTATCTCTTTCTATTTATCTATTTATCTGTCTATATATTTATATATCGATCTATATATATGTCTATCTATCAATCTATCTTTTTGTTGATCTATCTATTTGTCTATCAATTTATCTATATATCTATCTATATATCTGTCTATCTATATAATTGTTTATTTATCTATATATATTTCTATCTATTTGTCTTTTTCTATTTTTGTCTTTTTGTCTATCCACCTATTTGTTTATCTGTCTATCTATCTATTAGTCAATCTATCTATCTATATCTATATTTGTCTAATAGTCTATCTATCTATGTTTCTATCTATCTATTTATATCTACTTGTCTATCTATTTATCTATCTATCTATTTATATATTTATCTGACTATTTGTCTATATTTTTATCTGTATATATTTCTATTTGTCTACCTATCTATCTAACTATTTGTATATCTATAAATTTATCTATATGTCTTTTTATCTATCTATCTATCTATCTGTCTGTCTATCTATCTATCTATCTATTTGACTATCTTGTTAACAATCTATCTTTCTATATGTATATCTCTTTATCCCTCTATGTGTATATTTATCTATCTATCTATTTGTCTATCTATCTTTCTAGTTATTTTCTATTTGTCTATATATCTTTTTATCTATCTATCTATATATCTATCTAACTATATATATTTTTATCTATCAATCTGCTCTATATCTATCTGTTTATCTATCTATTTGTCTTTGTTTTTATCTATCTATCAATATATTTGTCTAAATGATTATATTTCTATCTTATTTTATTACTATCTTCCTATCTATTTTTCAATCTGTTTAACTATCTTTAGATCTATCTATCTATTTAATTATCTAATTATCATTCTATCTATTAGTCTATCAGGTAAATCTATCTATATGTCTATCAATCTATAAATCTAGGTATCTATTTATTTATCTATCTATCTCTCTATCTATTGTATATGTATATATACTTGTATATTTGTCAATCAATCTCTCTATCTATATTTCTATCATTTAGTCTATTTATCTATCTATCATTATATTTATATATCTGTATATCTATCAATTTCCTATCTATTTATCTATCTATAAAATTATATAATTATCCTTTATTCTATCTTTCATAGGTAATTAAATCCCAAACATAGTGACTGAATTTCCCTAGGCAATATTTAATTATTTAATTTTTTTAATTTATTTTAGTTTTAATATTTTATTTAATTATGTTTATTAGATGTATGTTAAAGATCTATAGATGAGCGATCCTTTAGAGTTACATTCTCCTCATAAAATCATAAAAAAAGATATTATAAATAAATAATTTAAAAAATTTTAAAATACAAAAAAAATTATATTAATAAGAACTAAAATATCTATTTTTATGATGTATTAAATTTTTAAAAAATTATACAAAAAACTTTTCTAAAATTTTTAATTAAGAAACTTAAAAATTTTTTATTAAAGTTATATTAAATAATTAATTCAATAAGTATAATAATTTATTTCATTATATTAAAAAATTAAATTAACATACATTACAATTTTTACAAATATAAATGTAAATTAATTCATTGTAGGATAAAATATAAATTATTTTCAAAAATATATGAATTAATGAATAAACTCGTAAATATTAATATGATTATTAGTATAAAAAAATTTATGATAATAGGAAACTTATAAAAAAAATAATTAATACAAAATTTAAAAATTTTGAAATATAATATAAATATAAATTTGTTAATTAAAGTTAAAAGAAAATAACTTAATATTTAAAAATAAATACATAGATATTTGACCCTACTAAAATTTATAAGAATTAAACAATTGAGTAATATTTTTTCTATTAGCTTTTAACATACAGTATTTATTAAAATAATTATAATAACTTTTTTTAATTATCTTATCACTTTAAGTATTTTTTTAATTTTTAAAAATTATAAATGATATCAAATAATATGAAATTTTATGCCTTTAAAATTATTACATATTATCTTCATAAAAATTAATATGATGAATTCTTATAAATTTATAGACATATAATATTAATTTTTATATATTTTTTAACATTAAGAGTATTTTATAACTCTTAGGAGAGTGGCTATAAGATAAATCATATTTTCATGTATGTCTTATTATATGAAGTTTGTTAATTTTGTAGCTATCTGATATTTTTTTTATAAGGCTAAACATATATTTTTTAAATTGTTTATATATTTATTGTTTAATTAATATTATAAAAAAAAATTGCAAGGTGTATATTTTTAATTTGTACCTTGCTACACGCACATTAATTTAGTTCAAAAAATTTTGATAGTTAATAAAATAAATGAGTCTTTTTGTATTTTATATATATATTATATTATTTATTTAATGTTTTTATAATTAAAAATATAAATATTTTGGAAATATATATAATTTGTTATTTAATGTTTATTTTGTCGAAACTAGCTCTGCCATCTTTCTCTCGACATTTTCGAAGAATAAGCGATGCAACTCCTCCGCAGTCCTACATCATCCTCTCGACACCGACGCAACATAAACATATTCGTATTAAGCAATAATTTGTTATATGTAAATTTAAAGTTGTCACATTAATATCTGTTAATGTCAAATTAATATCTATAAAGATTTATTGACTGCTATTCAATTAGTTCAAATAAAAATGTTATAGACTTTATGTATACTGATACTAATTTACAAGACATTTAAATATAGGTATATATTTGACTATACTTTAATTACTCTGTATAATTAAATGCCGCATAGGCTCTCTTATAAATACCCTAGCATTGACTATCAATATGATTCATACTAGATTAAAATATATAAGATATCCAGCTCATCTGACATACATTATTTCCTACATGAATTGATGTCGATGACTTTTTGGTGGGTTTGAGAAGTTCGACCAATATGGGTGAGTAGATGTCACATATTTTATCACCGCTATAGCTATTAACTCATAATTTATATACCCATGGACTTGATATTGTTTACTTATTGTATGCTAACCATAGAATTGTTTACTTGAGTAAACACTAGAAACTATTTACTTATTGTAATCTTAGATAATGAAGAAACTTTGATAATTAATCCAAATAATCAATATCTATGAAATGATAATCCAGATTCATAGAGTTAAATTTATTACTTGTTAAACTCATATACTTGTGATACATTTTACCATGCTATAAAATAACTAACACTTGCATTGATTTTTGTAGTGTCTTGTCTCTCAATAATTTCAATACTTAATGGTCTTTGAGCTATTATAATTACAATGTTTCTTAGATTTAGACCTCTTGTTTTTTGATTTTCTTTGACACTTTCTCTTGGTTGAATTTTTTTTAATTAACTTTGTATATACTTCTAAAGAGGTTTATGTTTCACTTGTCTATCTCTATTGAATCTCCTTGCTGAGAGATCATAAACATCATTGAATTTCAATTTATTAGTTCTTGATGAACTATGCACAACTATAATTGAAATATGTTAATTTTTGATAGAGAACACAGAAATATCAATAAACATACTTCACCATTGACTTCAATACCAAACGAACTTAAATTGATTATGATTGTATTGACTTCATTGAGTTGTTGGGTCACTGATGTGCTTTTTATCAACTTCAAATTGAAAAAACACCTCATCATGTGCACTTTTTTAGCATCAATTGGTTTTTCGAATATACTAGCAAGAGCCTTCGTAATCCTTACTATGCTCTTCTCATTTTTTATATTGAACGTAAGTTGGTACGATATCATATTTTAGATGAATTCAACTGCTAGTATGTGCTCTTCTTTCTTTATTGACTCAATCATCTTTTTCAAAAGGAGATATAGATTTTTCTAGTATATATAATCCTCCATCTATGTTTTCTAGAATCCAAATTTTGTTCCATAGATTTTTTTTATTTTCACTTTTCCTTCATATGCAGTCATTATTATCTACAAAATATGAAATCTTCTAGACAATTCTTGCAAAACACAGTGTATGAGAATTGAGAACACCTCTTTTGACATGCTGATATTGTCTGCAAAATGTTAACTATTTATTAAATTCATTATTATCATCAATAGTAACTTTGCCCAATGGTGCATCATAATGCACAACCTAAACCTCCAATACCAATTGTTGAGAATAACTTGATTTCCTATTTGTTAGATTTATGAAAGAGACCAAATATATATATATTAAATGAAACACAATTTACATTGTTCAACACATTCTTACCTATATTATGGGCTCTTCTCTTTTCCTCTCTTATTCACTATTAATTAGGCGAATGCAAAAGATGTAAGAAATATATACTTTTGAAATCTAAATCCTTATTATATGTTGATCTAAGCTAGAAAAATAATAAAACAAAAAAAGGAGGTAATGCTTCTTTTTTTGACAAAAATGGGGAGTAGACGTCCCCCATTTTGACATTAAATATCTCAACCACTTATATATCTTTTATATTTTGGCACATGTGTTTCATAAAAGAAGATTCTTTAATTTTTGTTTCATGATAATTAGATCACAAATCTATTTTACATAATGCTTTATTATATCCAACTATTCAAACAATTCATTAATTCTCAGAATAAGATATTTGTTTATGATTTAATTATAAATAAATCATGAATATAGATAATTTGTCAAATATATATATTTACAAAGATTCTTGCCACCAAAATAGTTTCAAATTATTTAATTTTACAAGATTTATTTATAATATTGGTTAGTCATTCATTATTTCATTTATATAAAACTCTAACAACTTCTATATGTAACATAGAGGAAATAAGAAAGCATTATCTTTCATAAATATTATAAATGATATTATTCAACTAATTTAAAACTTTGATTATAACAATCTATTTTATTTAAATAAATAAAAAAAAATTAAAAATTAAAAAAATTAAAAATTAAAAAAAAATAAAAAATAAAAAAATAAAAAAATAAAAAAATAAAAAAATAAAATATAAAAAAATAAAAAAATAAAAAAATAAAAAAATAAAAAAATAAAAAAATAAAAAAATAAAAAAATAAAAAAATAAAAAAAGAAAAAAAATAATAATATAATAAAAAACTAAAAAACAAACAAAAAATAAAAAACAAACAAATAAATAAAACAAATAAAAAATAAAAAAAAACAAAAAGAATCAACTTTGGTATTTTATTTTAACTACCATTTCCTTCTTAGATACACATCAATTCCATATAATTCTAGGTCTAACATATCAAAAGTTAATTCCTTCCTATTTTATAGTATATACTAAATAACTATTTGATATGAGTAATTTGCATCTCTAGATGAAAAAAATAATATAGAAGTCTTCTATCTTTTTTTGAACCACTCTCATTTTCACCAAAAAAATATTAGATATAAGTGAATATGTTGTTCCTAGTTCAAAGAAATTGTATGAGTGTTTTGTGCCTTGTGTTTCTCCAAAAACCGAAAACATAAATTATTACTTTGCTTCACATAGATCTTTAATATGACACTAGTTGAAAAACCTGACTAAAACACAAGGCATGTTTTAGATCCATTGTAAATTATGTTGCTCTTGATTAATATATCTATTAATAGATTATTAGTTATGTGAATCTAAATTACAATTAGCATTGAAGGATCACATTCTATGCTATTTTTGATTGTTAAATAAAATATCCTTGGAATTCCTTCAAGAGTGCTTTATGTCTTGTGTTTCTACTTTTTTTTTGAGAAATTAGAATATATATAAATTCTCGCATCACAACTATAAAATTATGGGTGTTTGAGATATAATTCTCTTTGGCACACAATTACATTCCTTCACATACATTACAAGCTATCCTTGGAGTCCAAGGTGCTAAATCTCTTTAGTTCACTAACTTGATCTTCACATATTTTACTATCTTGGATTGTCTCAGCCATTATTCTTAAATAATTACAAAATTTTATCTTTCTCTAGTTTTATAGCTATATCAATAATTTCTCATTTATGATTACTTCATAAATATCAACATCTGAATTCAATTCTCAGCCATTTTTCGAAAAGGCCAATTTTTTTCATTATTATTCATAATTAATAAAAAAAATTTTACTAAGTTCTCAACATCAGTAGTATGTTAAGAAACAATCACACTAGCTTGAGTTAATCTAAAAAAACTTCTCATGTCCTATTTCTTTAATGGGATGCTAGAAATTATTCAAACATTAGTATATAGCTTATAATTTATGCAACTATTTTTCTAAGCATCAGTTAATTTTTTTTCCCTCAAGATTTAGTTCATCCATTATCATAATTTCTTATATAAATTCTTTAGTCTTTTGTTGTTCAACCATTACTAGGAAATGTCTAGCCTGATCTCTTACTAATTTTCACAAAATACTCATTAGTTAGTTGCATCATTTCTTTCATAAATAGGCATTACCCTATTACTCTCTCTCTCTCTCCATCTCTCTCTCTCTCTCAATCTATATATATATATATATATATATATATATATCTCTCTCTCTCTCTCTCTCTCTCTCTCTTTCAATCTCTCTCTCTCCCTCATCATCTCTCTCTCCATCTCTCTCTCACACTCTCTCTCCATCTCTCTCTCGCTCTCTCCATCTCACTCTCTCGCTCGCTCTCTCTCCCTCCCCTCTCTCTCTACCTTTCTCCTTCCCTCTCTCTCTCCCTCCCTCCCTCACACTCTCTCCTCTCTCTCTCTCTCCCTCACTCTCTCTCCTCTCTCTCTCCCTCCTTCTCTCTCTCTCTCTAAACTTTTCCTATGCCACAATAATGAGACATCTTCATTACATAATATTCATTATTTATTTTGATCATATTGTAGGTTTACATTATTTTCTCTTTACTTAACATGTGTGGAATAGTGGATTCAACTTTAAATATGACTATTTTTTTATTATACATGTGTTGGTTTAAATAAATTTAGATTTATAATAATTTTTTCGTAGTATTTCAAGAGAAACGACACCATATAAATTTAAATCAGATTTCTTTATGTATTATTTAGGAGTAAAATAATAGCAAACATTAAAAAACAAAAATAAAATGATATATTTATTAATCAAACTAGAATAAATATATCAAATCAAACTCAATTTTAATCAAACTAGTTAGATCGAATTAGTTTTAACCTCTATCTCATTATCTTTGACATAGAATTTGTCAAATTCCATGACTGAATATTTGAGACCTTGGAAGAAGTTGATGTTGAGAGACTGTGGAATATGGTGATGATGAAGTGCCACTAGGTGAGCTCCATGTCAAAGTGCCTGGTGTATTTTCCAAGCATAGATATGATTAATCCAATGTCATTTTTATATTTAGCTTATTTTGCCAACTAGAGTCTCTTGTTGGCTAAAAATAATGACATAGAGTGATCTTTTGTTTTTTTTACATCTAACCACTTCTTCACACAATTATATCTACCTTTATGCAGTCACTTTCTAAAATGTAACAAAAAAATCATGGTGTCTATCATCAATTAATTTCATACAAATATATATATATATATATATATATATATATATATATATGTATGTATATTAAATATATGGTATTATATTTATACATAGTTATGTTTAAATATACTATTTTTATAGTTATAGATATAGTAAAATATATTTATATACAAAATTTGAATTATATCACACATGCATATTCATGTATAGTTATTTTTAAATACACTTATTGATTTGAGGAACATAAATATATAAAGATTTATACAAAATAATATATAACTATATATAAATGTATTTAACAATATGTATATCAACATATTACTATATATAAATGTATTTAACAATATGTATATCAACATATTACTATATATAAATGTTTTTATCTACTTCAATACCTATACATAGCCATATGTCTAAATATATATAATAACATGAAAAACTAAATATAATGACATCTACAACATGTATAACTACATGCTTCATAAACTTAATATCCATTCATATCATTCATATCATTCATCTCATTCATATATATATATATATTTGATATTGTATAAATCTTTAGCATTTTTCCATATATTTTAGGATGTTAAAATTTAATTGTTTCAACCTTAAATGTATTTTTAATGTATTTTTATATGTTTGTATAAATCATTATGATTTAATATGTTTAGGGTTTGTATTTTTCTTTCACTTAATATCATTTAACTAAAATTGATTTCTAATAAAATGTATATTTGTTAGAATTCATGTTGTGAATTTCAAAACAAATAAAATATGTTTGTGTAATAAATATTATAAAAAATTTCTAAAATATATATGTGCTGTAGTTTCAATTTACAAAGATAAAACATTAAAAATAAAATTTATTTACCAAATAAAATTTGCACCTCATAATATGCAATATGTCATATTTATTATAAATAAATAATGTTTAAAATGCATCTATTAATTACAAATAAAAACATTGTAGTGTATTCAATTTTAAAAAAAAATTAAAAATAATTATTTAAAAAAACAAATTCATATATTTATAAAGTCATTTATATATTTTGAATAAAAAAAATAACTAGTAGAAAAATTTATTCATGTATTTATATGGTAACCTGTTTTGTTTGAACATAATTAAAGAAATAATTGATTTTTTACAAAACATTAAAGACATGTATTTATATGCACTACATTATAATCGTTTGAATATTAAAGTTTTTAAAAATTTATTAATAACAATATATAATAGTTAGAAATTTTTCATTTAAATTAATATTTTAATAAAAAAGTTATATAAAAAAACAAAAACAATATTATCTATTTATGACCAATATTTTAATTATTAACATAATTGTACAACAACATAATTTACAAATATGTCATTTTCATTTATTTATATGAGTATAATGATAGTAATTTTAATATAAAATTTAAAAAAACAACTATTTGAATAAAATAGAAGCTCATATAGTTAATTATAATTTTATTTTATGCATTAATATACTTCACACACACACACACCCACCCATATACACACACACAAATTTATTTTAAATATAAAAAATATACAATATTTTATAAATTGTGTACAATATATAATATTTTATTTTAATTAAATTTTCAAAATCATAAAATTTTAAATATATTTACATCACACACACACACACACACACACACACATATATATATATATATAATTGTTTCATGTGTAATTTTAAAAATATATTACCTATATAGGTATATGTGTGTGTTTGTGTGGGTGTTTAGTAGTATATGCATTCATACAAGTATATACACACTACTTTGAAAATGTAGATACATGTATGAATATATACAAAAGTAAAAAAATGTGTATTGTGATATATAATGTATAATAATATATATGGGTGTATAAATGTGTGTGTGTAGGTTAGTGTATATGCACATATATATTTATGCATATATATGTAAATATCAACATTATTTTTGAGAAAAAAAATACATGAGCACATAATTATTAACATGTTCCACAATTCATGAGAGCACGAGCAAAAAGTGACATTATTGCAAGATATTCTAATCTCCCATCTATAACACTTTGCCTCATATTTTGATGAGAGTACTACTTGTAATGATAAGGTTCATTCAATGCTACTTACCTTGGAATTACATTTTCATTCAATAATATAATTTGTTCAAATAAAAAAATCTATCTAATATCTTCTTCAAAAACTCTTCTATCTTTTTTTTCTAGTCTAGATAAGCTATTTTAAATTTTGATTTATGTAAATTTTTTATCTAATATCTATAGTTCAAACTATTGTAATAGTAAAATCCATAAAATCAATCTAGGCATGATATCTTTCTTTTCTATGAGATATTTGATTATAGGATATTTAATATATACTATGACTTTGGTTTCCCACTAAATATGATATTAACTTGCCAAAAGAAAAGATTATTTATACAAGTTCTTTCTCTATAGTGGTTTAATTCAATTGGGCATTTAAGAGTGGGTTGTTATCATAGTTTATGATAACTATTTATAAATATTTGTATAAAAATATAAAACTATTCATAATTATATTTAACTACATTGGTAACTATGTAAACCATTTTTATAACTATATTAATAACTATATATTATTATTCTTTTAACTATATAATATTTTATAACTAAATGAGTAATTCGATATAACTATATATAATTGGAGTTTACTATATGTATAACTATAAAAATGTTATATATAACTTTTAACTACATACATATTTATAACTATATGTGTATAACTATATATAAATATTTGTATACCTAAGTAACACAATATATAATTAAATATAATTAAATTTGTATCTATGTATACATATATGTATTCATATAATTAAATCTATATATTTATTTATAACTTTGTATATATTTATGTATAACTACTTATAACTACTTGTATGAATATTTCTATATATGATATATAATTCTTTTTTTAATTATGTATACTATAGGTATAAGAACATATAGAGGTTGATCTCTCTATATGGTGACAATCTCTTGAGGTCTATTGATTCTGTTTCTTTCTCTCATTAGATCTCTTTACTGCCATATGACAATGGATTTTAGATTTAGTGGAAGAAATAGGATTTATGTTCACAGCTTTCAGCAGGCTGTTTGCCAACAAGGAGATGAGGATTTTGATGCTAGGTCTTGATGCTGGTGGAAAGACAACCATTCTGTATAAGTTGAATCTTGGTGAAATTGTCACCACAATTCCTACTATTTTCTTCAATGTAGAGACTATTAAATAAAAAAGCATGAATTTCACTGTATGTGATTTTGGGGATCAAGACAAGATTTGCCATTTCTGGAGAGATTACTTGCAAAATACCCAAGGTCTCATATTTGCAGTAGATAGAAATGATAGAGATAGAGTAGTTGAAGCCAGAGAAGAGTTGCATAGGATGATAACGAGGAAAAGCTTCGAGATGCAGTTTTGCTGGTGTTTGCCAATAAGCAAGATCTTCCCAATGCTATGAATGCAATTGAAATTACTAACAATCTAGGACTTCACTCTCTTCTCCAAAGCCGTTGGCAGATTTAGAGCAACAGTGATACCTCTAGCGAGGTCCTGTATGAGGGTCTTGATCGGATTTCCAATTACAATGCCAGCAAATTTAAAAAACAATATAAGCATGATGAGGCAAACTTTGTTGACATATCTGGATGTTGATCTAATCTTTGCCTATTTTTCTTGAGTTTTGTTCTGTTATGTGGGTGGCATCATCTGTTTCCAGGGGGATTCAAATTCTATTTATATTTATATATTACATGCCTGAAATACAAGACCACATTTATGTTGTTCTGATTTGTTGTAAGCTGAACTTGTTAATTTTCTATTTTGTGCCTTTTTGCCATTGGATCCCAAAGGTATAAAAACATATAACTATAAATAAATGTCTTTGACTATATGTATTACTATAAAAGCATTATACATAACTATATTTAAATATATAATTTACAACTTATATTTAATATACATTTGTATATTTTAGTATTCTAAAATATATTTTACTATATCTAGTCCTATACATAACTATATGTATAGATATATAAATAATATAAATTAATATATATACCTAAATGTATAAATATAGGTATAACAATATGTGTAACCATATGTATAATCACATGTAACTATATTTATATTTACTTGTATAATAACATACAATATTATATTTAACTATATGTGTATAACTATATATAAATATTTGTATAACTATATAAAACTATATAATTAAATATAACTATATTTGTACGTATGTATACATATATGTAAATCTATATATTTATTTATAACTTTATATATTTTTGTATATCTATTTGTATGAATATATCTATATATAACTATATGTTTAACTATATAAAAATATTTATAGCTATATATATTATATGTATAATAACATATAACTATAAATAATCGTATCTTATTATATGTATTACTATAAAAGCTTTATACATAACTATATTTAAATATATAATCTAAAACTTATATTTAATATACATTTGTATATATTAGTATTCAAAAATGTATTTTATTATATCTATACCTATACATAACTTTATGTATAGATATATAAAATTATATAAATAAATATATATACCTACATGTATAAATATAAATTTAACTATACGTGTAACTATATGTATAACTAAATGTAACTATAATTATAATTACATGTATAACAACATATAACAATGTGTTTAATTATATGTGTATAACTATATGTAAATATTTTTAAAACTAAGTAAAACTTTATATAATTAAATATAACTATATGTTTAACTATTTAAACATATATGTAAATATATATATTTGTTTATAACTTTCCATATATTTATGTATAATTAAATATAAATACTCATGTGAATATATATAAAACTAAATGTTTAATGATATATAATTTTTTATAACTCTATATATATTATATGTATAATAACATATAACTATACACAATTTTATATTATTAATGTATAACCTATATTTAAATATATAATTAACAACATATATTTAATATACATTTTTATATATTAGTATAAAAAATGTATTTTAGTATATCCATACCTATACATAACTATATGTATAAATATATGAAATTATATGAACAAATATATATACATACATGTATAAATATAAGTTTAACTATACGTGTAACTATATGTATAACCACATGTAACTATATTTATAATAGTATAACAACATACAACATTAATTTTAAATTACATGTGTATAACTATATATAAATATTTGTAAAACTAAATAAAACTTTATATAATTAAATATAATTATATTTTTAACTATTTATACATATATCTATACATATATTTAAATCTATATATTTATTTATAACATTGTATATATTTATCTATAACTAAATTTAACTACTCGTATGAATATATATATATATATATAACTAAATGTTTAATGATATATAATTTTTTATAGTAAACTATATATATTATATGTATTCTAACATATAACAATAAATAATTCTATCTTACTATATGTATAACTATAAAAACGTCATACATAAATATATTTAAATATATAATTAACAATATTTATTTAATATACATTTTTAAATATTAGTATAAAAAATGAATTCTAATATATACATACCTATACATAACTAAATGTATAAATATATGAAATTATATGATAAAATATATATATATACATGTATAAATATAAGTTTAACTATAAGTGTAACTATATGTATAACTACATGTAACAATATTCATAATTAAATGTATAAAAACATACAACATAATGTTTACCTATATGTGTATAACTATATATAAATATTCTTATAACTATAAATAACTCTATATAAATAAATATAATGTTATTTTTAATTATGTATACTTATATGTAAATCTATATAATTATTTATAACTTTGTATAGATTTATTTATATTTACATATAACTACTTCTATGCATATATCTATATATAATTATATTGTTAACTATATGTAACTATTTATAACTACATTTACTATATGTATCCTAACATATAATTATATATGGGATAATACTAATTTGTTGGACTAACTTGAAATTAAATGGCAAAAGATATAATATCAATAATATGTAAGCACATAGCATGAGAGTGCCCATTGATCAGGCTCATATTTGGTATAATACAAATAAGGGTTATACTCTTACCTAATCCTAGCACTTGGGCCTCAAGCTCAAATATGAAGTTATGTATGACAAAAGATATAATATTTGATAGATTTATATAGAAGAAATGTTATTTTCTTTTATATATTATTTCATTCTAACACTGCACTCTCTATCTCTCTCTATCCCTCTCTAATTATTTCTATCACTCTATTCCTCTTTTTCTGTGTCACACACTCTCTCTTGTTATTTTCTTTCTCGTTCTTCTTTCTTGCTTGTTCTCTCTCTCTCTCCCCCCCTCTCTCCCTCTCCCTCTCCCTCTTCCTCTCTCTCTTTCCCTCTCTATCCCTTTCACCATTTCTCCCCCCTCTCTCTCTCTCCCTTTCACCATTTCTCTCCCCCCTCTCTCTCTCTATCTCCCTCCTCTCTCTCCTCTCTCTTCGCTCATCTTCTCATTTCTCTATCCTCTCTCTCTCTCTCTCTCCCCACCTTCTCGCTCTCTCTCTTGCTCTCTCTCTCCCTCTCCCCCTCCAAACTTTAAATGTCTTTCTTATTTGTTTTCCTTTCTTGTGTATCATCATATTTTGCTCCCTTTATCTAGTATTACTGTGATATCTATTAATCTTTATTGTGCTCCAAATGGCTTTATCTATTTATGTAGATTCTTAAAATGCATTGCCATGATATTCATGATATTTAATTTTTAAATATTCCTCTATAAAAAATTTTAATTATAATTTAGTATATTTTGAAGTAATAGAATGGTTATTCAAAATAATGATTGAGCATTAATTTTTGTAAATAAAATAGGGCAAAATGAGTTCAGATCATCAATGGATTTACAGAAGGTTTATTAATTGATTTTTGAATAAATATTTTTTGAGTGGGCTTGAAACTTCCATCAATTTTGCATGTAGTCAATCGAGATGGATGGATGGAAAAAAAAGAAAGTGTTCATGTATTCATCATAAGTGTAAGAATATCCCTTTTCGTGATGCAAATACTATAAGATACCATTTGGCAAAATATGGCTTTGTGCCAAATTATTTTGTTTGGATTTATCATGGAGAAAGTACAAAGGCTCTAAACATTAACTAAAATGAGTATACTGAATCATTTGCTTGTGGTGAAGAATCATCAAATACATACCATAGAATGATCACGCAAGCTGCTGGTGCTCACTTCAATATGAATTACGTGGATGAACAACCTAATCCTGAAGCTTATAAATTTTATGAAATGCTTAAAGCTGTAGATAAAGCATTGTGGCTTGGTTATAAAACACATTCACAATTGTCACTTATGGCTCGACTTATGAGCATTAAGTCAGAAAATCATATGTTTGAGAAATTATTTGATCAGGTGACAGAACTAATGAAGAAGATTGTTCCGGATAATAATTTGATCACTAATAACTTTTACAACACTAAGAAATTACTACGAGGAATGGAGCAAAAAAAATTGATTGTTGTTTAAATGGATATATGTTATATTGGGGTGGTGATAGTGATTTAATTAGTTGTATGTTTTATGATCATCCTTGATTTAAAAAGGTATTTCGTGTTGTAGATATGCAACAAAAATTGAAGGTTGTATTTAAGAAGATGTATTATTTTCTATTAATTACTCGATTACAGAGACTATATACATCAAATGCTACAACAAATGTTATGAGGTGGCATTCTGAGAATGTGGTGGAAGAAGGGGTATGCATCATCCATCATATTCACTTGCTTGGAAGCATTTTAATTATTTTACATCAACATTTTGCAACTGAAAGTCGAAATGTGAGATTGAGTCTCTACACTGATGGATTTCAGCCATTTGGGCAATCTGGACACCAGTATTCAACATGGCCAGTCATAGTGACTCCTTGTAAGTTGCCTCCAAGATTGAGTATGAAGGAGCAATATATGATTTTGTCAATATTGGTTCTAGGGCCAAAAAATCTTAAAGACATGCTGGATGTTTTCATTCAGCTTCTTATTACAGAGATAAATCATTTGTGAGATTTTGGCATTGATACATATGATATCTCAAAGAAACAAAATTTCATCATACAGGCAGCCCTTATGTGGATGGTAGGTGACTTTATTGCATATTCAATGTTGTCTAGCTAGAGTACTATATGATGATTCATATTCCAGTATTGCATGATAAATTCTGATGCATTTACCCTCTAATTTAGTGGTATACAATTTTTACTTTATTGCATATTTAAAGAATCATCCATTTTGAAGAAATAAAACTACATTTCGAAAAAATAAAATTGTGATGACAGTTGCACCAGTAATTTGTTCAGGAGATAATATTATTATATATATTTAGAGATTAGATTTGAAGAAGGTAACTGAAAAGGATGCTACTGGAAGTAATGGACCAATATATAAAATATTTGGTTGGAGGAAATATAGTATATTTTGGGACTTGCCTTATTGGAAGTCCAATTTAATCCGTCATAACTTAAATGTAATACATATTCAAAAAATTGTATTTGAAATTGTTTTCAACATTATCCTTTATGTAGACGAAAAAACAAAAAATATTTTAAAATCAAGATAAGAGCTGAATGATTACTGTCGGCATCCTAAATTAAAACTGAATGTGGCAACAGAAAAATTTTCTAAAGCTTGCTACATGCTTGATAAGAAGGCAAGATAGATATTGTGTGAATTGGTTAAAAATTTGAAATTCCATGATGGATATGTGCCAAAAATGGGTAGATGTGTGGATATGAAGAATCTTAAGTTATTTGGAATGAAAAGTCATGACTGTCATGTATTTATGTAGAGATTAATACCAAAAGCATTATGTGAATTACTTCTCCTAAGTGTTTGAAAGACCCTTACAGAACTTTGTTTGTTTTTTAAATAGCTAACTGAAACCACAATCAAAATAGATGACATGGTGAGGTTGGAGAATGGCATTTCACTTATTATTTGTAAACTTGAACGGATATTCCCAACAAGTTTTTTTGATTCAATGAAGCATTTGTAGGTCCATTTGGCATATGAAGCAAGGATAGCAGGGCCAGTGCAATACAGGTGGATGTATCCTTTTGAGAGGTAAATACATATAATTTGCTATGTTTTATTATTTTATACATAAAGTAATATTGTAATTTAATATAATTGAAACCTAACATAGTGGTTGTAGCTATCTTCGTAAGTTGAAAATGAATATTAGAAATAAGGCAAAAGTTGAAGGTTCAATTTACAATGCATCTTTAGTAGAAGAAGCATCATCATTTGGTTCTTATTATTTTGAGGATTATGGCAATACAAAGTATAGAAATATGCTTTGGAATGATGAAGGTAATGTGATGGTAGAAGATGATTTTGTGAACAAACTATCTATCTTCAAGAACTATGGAAGAGCATTTGGAAGAGGAATAAAAAGATGTATGACAGATTAAGAGTACAAAGCAACCCGTAGCTATGTCTTACTTAATAGTGAGGAGGATGCACCATATATTGAGTATGATTTCACAAAATGGTTGCAGGTTTAATCATAGTTTAATTTTATTTTTAATATGAATTATTAAAAATTGATATATATTTTTTCTCTCTTTTTATATTTGTGTAGTATTTATGTCAAGCAGTTAAAATATAGGCAACCAGCAATTTCTAGCAATGATGTCAATTATACGCTAGATCTTGATTTTGTGAATTGGTTCAAACATTATGTGAGAATTATTAAGTTTTAAATTTTTAAATTATTTAATTTATTATTATCTTTTATTTGTTAATATTAATTTTTAAATTTATGTCACTGGCAATTGATCATTCAAATGGAGATTCAAATATTTTCAATCAAAATCTAAGGCCCATTTAGATATGTGACAACCTATCCTGGGTATTTTGTTAATGGATATAAATTTCACACAATCAGACATGGTTCTTCTAAAATAACAATGAATAGTAGTGTATGCATTAAAGGTGCAGGTCATAATGCAGGTGAGATTGATTTATGGTCAACTCAAAGAAGTTATTGAGTTGGAGTATCCTGGACTCGAAGATAACAGGATTGTATTATTTAAGTGTGAGTAGTTTAATCCTACACAAAATGTGGGCACAAAGATTCATTCGGATTATAAGCTATTGGATGTTAACCATAAACGCATATATAATTGATATGAGCCATTTATTATGGTAGTTCAAGCCACTCAAGTATATTATTGTACTTATCTGATTTTATCTTGTGATAAGAGTGATTGGTGGGTGATTTGCAAAATCAAAGCTCTGTTAATATTTAAAGATCCAACCTCACAATAAAGAAGTGCATAATTAGATATTGCACTGGCATTCCAAGAAGATGACATAAATAATATTGTCTCTGTGAATATAGATGAAGATCGAGAAAATGTATGTGACTCAAATGGTAGCATAATAGAAATTTAAGATGATCAATTTCTATTTGAAGTTGAGTTCGAACTTCTATCGGAATCAGACAAAATATCAGAAGATCCATTGGAGGATGACAGTGATTCTAATAATTAAATTGTTATAATTTGTATTATAATATTAAACTATCAAAAAAAATTTATATTTTGTTGAAATCTATCAGTGCGTTTTATTCTAAAATGCATACTTGTTCATCATATCTCTATTGTTTGTTCTATGTTTTATTTTGTATCGCAAATTGTGCCTAAAGGACGTGGCCATGATGGAGGTGGACGTGGACACATAAATGAACCAAATTCTTCTAGTAGGCTACATAATGTTCATTTCTATCACCATATCTAGACTTTAACATCAGAATCACCATCTTCATTTCTATCACCATCACCATCATTAAGACCTCGACTATCACCTTTATCAGATGTAAGCCCACCACCCATTGTGCTTCCTGCACACACTTTTGATCCATCTCTATCTTCTACACCACATTTTACACCAATAGTTTCCTCATTTACAAAACCAACGACATCATCAAATGATGTGCCTTCCTCTGTAATCAGTGCAAAGTTAGAAATTGAGATTGTGGATGGGAGGTAAAAGAAATATGTAAAAATGACTTGAAAAAAAATTTTTGATGTTTCTGTTAGTGGTTTTTTTTATATTGTTATGGTTTACTTTTTTTCAATGTTATTTATTTATGCATATAGTTTTATTCCATCTCACAAGTGTTTGACTATAATTACAAAGTCTTTCAATAAAATGAATGATTCTAAAGCATTCTCTTGGAAGAAAGTTTCTGAATCAACAAAAGAGCCCTATTTTAATGACTTTTAGGTAAAAATAATAAAATAAACGCATTGAAAAATAAGTATCAAATTAGTTAACTATTATGTTGGTTATTATTCAAGCAGTAAATAATAAAATTTTGTTGTTAATATAAATTCTTGGGTGATTTTTCTATATATAAATCAGTACACATTGGCACCCAAATTTGATGGAAAGATAAAGTCATTATGGTAGATCAAAGCTGCTCAACGATATTCTGATTTTATCCATAAATTGAAGAATATCAAAGAAAGGCCTGATTTTATATCAGAGGATGGCTGGCCCGAGTGGCTTAAGTATTGGGAGGAGCCAGATGTAAAGAAAAAATCTGATATTGCCAGCAAAAATCGATGAAGTGAGGTAGCTGGACTAGGAACATGAAGTTGTCAACACACAGGAGGGTCAAAGTCGAGCATTGAGCTTGCTCGAGATATGGTACACTTTTAAAATTTTAAACATTTATATATTTAGTGGTTGTCCTAATAGTCCAATAAATCAAATCTTTGGATGGTTTTATTAATTTTGTTAATTTTTTTGATCATTTGTTTTTTAATGACTTAATAAATATATATTCTAGGCTGGAGAATTGGGTCGAGATCCAAATTTTTATGAGATTATTAGGAAGATGCATGTGAAGAAAGTGGATGGTTAGTTCATTGATAATAAGCCTTAGATGATTGCTGTAATAACTTGTTATATTAATAAGATTTTATAATTCTACAATACATTTTGAAAATTATTTGGAATGCAAAATATTTATTTAATTTTTGTATATCTAGAATAATTTTTTTTCTATTTTATCTCAGGACCTAATGGCAGAACATATGCTAGCTGCTCATTAACAAGTTGACCGTTCTATGGATCTTCAACCAAGTGACTATGATCCTATTTATTTGGAGACCATAATAGGTCATAAGAAGTAGCGAGTGTATAAAATTGGCTCAAAGGTAGTGGCATTTTGTTGTAACAACCGTGCTTCTAATTCATCTATCTTAGTAATGGTGGATGAGGTAGTCAAACAACAAGCAATGAAAATAAATGAACATATTGTAGTTATGGAGACCAAAATGAAAAAGAGGGATGAGTAGATATCTCATTTAAAGGAAAAAATATATAAATTAAAGAATATAAGGATGAGAAGATATCTAATATTGAAGGAAAAAATATATGAAATTAAATAATAGAAGGATGAGTAGTTTACTAATTTGATGGAAGAAATGTAAGAAATTAAAGAAATGAACGATGAGATGAAAGAAATTAAGAATGTAATGCAACAGCAGATGTCCTATATGGAGTCACGGTTAGCAGTATTGGTACAATTGATAGCATTCCGAGATCCAGCTATGAACCCTCGTAGGACAGGCTAGGATTCCCTACACATTATGAGGATGATTTCATATGAGAATTACATCTGAACTATTATTTATTTTTGTCTATCTGTAGCAAATAATTTTGAAATTTTTTTTTAGGTTACAATTTTGTTATTCTAGCATAGTTCTTTGCTTTTTCAATTAACCTAATTATGAATCTTTGCAGGACACATTATACAAGACACATGAAAAAATTCTTATTCAGAGCATTCATACATTGCCATGGTCCTTGCAATGCATGGGTCCCATATTTACCAATTTTAGTTTTATCAAAAGGAGGGCTAGCTCATTTTATTTTTATTATTCCTAAAACATTTTATTTTTGCACTCTCTTTCTCTCTAAATATAATTACTGGACATCTTTTGGATTTTTGTTAAAGTTGTATGACAATCAACTTTAATTTGTGTTTGTTCTTGTCTATAATAATTATTTTTATATATCTGTGAATATGTTTATGTGTCTCTAAATTCTTTGTGTAGAGTTGTACCCTAGTATAGGTAAGTAAAAGCCTATATTCAGTAGTGGAAGAAGTGGCACTAGCGGCAGTAGTGGCAGCAGCGGTAGCAGTAATAGAGGCAGCAATAGTGGCAGTGGCCGCATCAGTGGTGGCGGTGACATCAGTGGTAGCAATGGTAGTAGTGACAGCAGTGGTAGCGGACCCAACGGAGGCATTAGAGACATCAGCGGCAACGGCGCCAATGGAGGCAATGACTGCATCAGTGGCAACGGTGGCATCAAAGGTAGCGGCGGCATCAGTGACAGTGGCGGCGATAGTGGCAGCATCGGTAGTGGCGGTAGCAGAGGCATCATCAGCAGTGTCAACAATAGTGGCAGTAGTGGCAGTAGCGGTAGCTGCTACCGCACTGGTAGAGGTGGCAACATCGGTAGTAACGGTAGTGCTGGCAGTAACAGCTGTGCCGGTAGAAGTAGCAGAAGTGGTAGAAGCGGCAGAAGCGATAGCTGTAGTAGCGGCAGCAACAGATGCAGTGGCAAGAGCGGCAGCGACAGTAGGAACAGCAGCAACAGCAACAAATGTAGTATCTACTTATGTATTTAGTTAGTATATACATACATAAAATACTATTGTATTTTATGTACGTATATACTGAATATATATGTACTTAGTATATATGTACCCATAATACTATAGTTTATATGTACATTTACTGTAGTAATATATGTACATGTGAAATGCTAGTATATATGTGAATATTTACTGTAGTAATATATATTTATCAAAATATAGTTTTATTTATTTATTTTGATTTGATTGAGTGGTATAAATTTCTTACCGATATGGTACCGCATTCTTTCCCATATGAAGCTTGTATGGGTGAAAAGATTTTTCACATATATGACGTACCATGACTCGAATAGCTTTTTCACAGTAGAAATATGGTGATCGGAGGAGCAAAGGGAGAGAAACAACGTCAATATATGGATAGATTATACTTTATGCATAGTCGGTAGATACAATGATTAATAAGATGTAATATAATTTTATTATTTTTTTTGTTTTAGTTATTTAATATATTGTATTAGAATAAGTTATTAAATGAATTTTTTTGTTTAATCTAAAATTTTCATTTATAGTTTCTATTTTTATTCAATTAATATAGAAATATTAAATTATTTAATTAAATTTTTGTTGAAGCTCTATGACAATCAACTTTAATTTGTGTTTGTTCATGTCCATAATAGTTATTTTTTATATCTGTAATTATATTTGTGTGTCTTCGAATTTTTTGGGTAATGTTTTAGCCTTTTATAGGTATGTAAAAGCTTAATATCAGTAGTGGTAGCAGTCGCAACAGTGGTAGTGATGACAGTAGTGGCAGTGGAAGTAGTAGCAGCAGAGGTGGAATCAATTGCAATGGCGGCAGTAGCTGCATCGGTAGCAGCAGCACTGGTCGCTACTACGGCAGCATTAGCACTGGGCACTATAGCAGCTACAACAGAGGGAACAGTAGTAGTGGCGATAGTGGCGACATCGGCTACATTAGCGGTAGAAGTGACATCAGAGCCAGCGACGACATTGGAGCCAGTGTCGGCATCAGCGCCAAGGGATGCAATAGTGGCTGCAGCCACAGTAGTGGTGGTAGTATCGGCAGTGGTGGTGCCAGCAGTGCTAGCGGTGGTAGCGACGGTAGCGGAGGCAGTGACAGCAATGGCGGAAATAGTGGTAGTAGCATCGGCAACACTGATAGCAATAGTAGCATCAGCAGCACTGGCAATAGTGGTAGCACCGGCAGCATCAGTACACCGGAAATAGAGGCACACCGCCAGTGGCATCAGCAATGACAGTAGAGGTAGTGGCTGTGGCAGTAGCGGTAGTGGTGGCAGTGGCAGCGGTAGTAGCAGTAGGGGTGGTAGCGACAGCGGAGGCAGCAGCAACAGCAACATCGGCAACAGTGATAGTAGCTACGGCAACAGTGATAACAGCCACGGTAGTAGCGACATCGGCAATGACAATAGTGATGGTGGTAGTGGTAGTGGTAGTAGCGGTAGCAACGGCAACGATAGCGAGAACAGTAGTAATGGCAAAAAATGTGGTATATACGTATGTATATAGTTAGTATATACGTAAATATAATTATATAGTATTTTATTTACATATATACTGAGCATATATGTACTCAATATATATGTACGCATAATACTACAATTTATATGTACATATATTGTAGTAATATATGTACGAGTTAAATGATAGTATATTTGTAAATATTTACTATTGTAATATATATTTATCAAAACATAGTTTTTTTTAAATTTTTTTGATTTGATTGAGTGGTTTAAATTTCTTACAGATGTGGTACTATATTGTTTCCCATACGAAGCTTGTATAAGTGAAATGTTTTTTACTAGACATTACGCACTGTGACTCGGATAGCTTTGTCGCAGTAGAAAGATGGTGATCGGAGGAGCTGAGGGAGAGAAAGCAATGTCAATGCACGGATATATTATACTTTATGCACTGTAGATAGATACATTGATGAATAAGATGTAATAAAATTGTTGGATTTTTTGTTTCAATTATGTAAAATATTGAATTAGAATAAGTTATTAATTACTTTTATTTGTTGTTTATTATTAATTATTTATAGTTTCATTTTTTATTCAATTTGATATTAAAATAATAAATTATTTAATTATAAAATTTTAAAATAAATTAAATTCTGAAAATGTTTTTTAAATTAAAACAACTAGGGAAAAAACCATTCCTAAATTAGCGAGGGAAAAATTCTTTGTTAAATTAGCTAGGGAATTTTCCGTAGCTAATTTAGCAATGAATTCTTTATTTTAGCAATGGATATTTCCGTCGCTAAATTTATTTAGCTATGGACCATTTCCGTCGCTAAAATTTAGTGACCAGCACTTTAGCTTTGGAATCTTCCGTTGCTATTTTCATTTAGCGATGGAATATCTTATTTAGCTTGCTAATTTAACCAGATAATTTATCATTTTTAGCAAAAAAATTTTTCTTCGCTAAATTTTTAGCTAGTGACATTTTTCCTCACTAAATTTTAGCGAGCAACACTTTAGATAGAAAACCGATCCATTGTTAATCCATTGCTATATCCTATTTAGGGATGGAAAATGCCTATTTAGCTAGGTAATTTTTTCTAACTATATTACATTTTTCTTGTTGTGTTATATATTTATCTCTCTATCTGCCTAATTATCTTTTTGTTTATTTATCCATCTTTCTATTTCTCAATCATTCTATCTAACTATGTATCTATATGTCTATCTATATATATGTCTATATATCAATCTATATATCTATATAATTATCTATATATCTAATTAACTATATATCTACCTATCTATCTATCTAACAATATATATTATACATATATAAATATCTATCTATCTGGCTATCTATCTATATGTCTATCTATCTATTTTTCTATGTTTATATGTGTCTATGTATCTATCTATCTAACTATCTCATTGTATATCTTTATATCTATCTATCTATCTATCTATTTGTTTATCATTCTATCTATCTGTCTATATATCAATATATCTATCTATCTATCTACCTATCTTTCTATCTATCTTTCAATCAATCAATATATCTATCTATCTATCAATCTATCTATCTTTTTATCTATCTCTCTGTCTATCTATATATCTAACTATCTACCTATATATCTATTTATGTATCTATATGTCCATTTGTCTATCTATTTGTCAATTTATATATCAATATTTCTATCTAATAATTTATATATCTATCTATCTAACTATATATCTATCTGTCTATCTATTTGTCTATCAATCTATCTATATATCTTTATATCAATCTATCTATCTATATAACTATCTATTTATTATTTTGTCTATCTTTTTGTCTATCTATCTATCTATCCATCTCTCTAACAATCTAACTAACTATCTATCTACCTATCCATAGATATATATCTGTATGTTTGTATTTCTATCTATCTATTTATATATCTATATGAGTATAAATCATTCTATATATGTAACTATCTATATATTAATCTATATATCTATTTATATATATATATATATATATATATATATATATATATATATATCTTTTTGCTTATCTATCGGTCTATCTAACTATCTAACTATCTATCTATTTGTCTATCTATCTATTTATCTTTCAGTCTTATTATATATCTATGTATCTGTCTGTCTGTCTATATATTTATATTTTTATTTATCTATCTGTCTATCTATTTCTCTTTAAATTTGTCTATACATATATCTTTTCTTTTGGAAAGTTTATTTTAATAAAAAGCCCTCTCTTTTGGCATAAGAATACCATTTTTACAATCTAGAACTACCCTTATCCCTTTTACACCCTTGAGTAAAATAAAATAAAGAAGAGAAAATGTATTATGCTTTAAGTGACTCTTCTTTTCCTTTCTATAAATGCACCCCTTTACTTTGGTTGTGTTTATACTGCTTTATGCCTTGACTACTTTGTCTTTTATCTCTCTTCACCTTATACTTTTTAGCTGGCTCCCTTCACATCAGCATCCATAATCGTGCCTTAATTGAAATTTTATCAGCCTTTTTGCTGTTTTAAACACATTCCTCCTATCCTAATTATGCTTTTGACCTGCACATCAAGCACACAAAACCAAGGGCACAAGAGTATATCTACTTTCTGACCAACATGTGCTTCTTCCTTGCTAGCTGTTTTATCATCATCATATAGCATGCCATTCTGCCTAGTATTGTACAGCCCCTGCACTTCAAGCAACCATAGCAGAATATGTATTGACTAAATCCACCATTGACCCCTTTTACATCCTTAATGAGATAAATAAAACGAAGCATATTCTGCTTGTAGAGAATCTTCTTCTGTTTGGCATATCATCCTAGATTTAGTGCATTTTCACCAAGCTTCCTTTTCCTTTGATTGTATCCAATATTTATAAACCATGGAAGCTTCAACACTCCTCTCCTCATGCCAAGCTCTCCTTTTAAAACATCTTGGAGCCGGGATGCTATTCCTTATCTGCAGACAGTTATAGCATGAAAAAACAAAGAGCACTTACACCTTTGGGTCCTCTTGTCTATACATCTATCTATTTATCTATCTATCCATATATCAATAAGTCAATTTCTCTATCGATTTTCCACTGTATATGTCAATCTATATGTCAATCTATATGTCTATCTATCTGACTATCTATTTATCTATATATCTTTCTATCAATCAATCTATCTATCTGTGTATATATATGTATATATATATATATATATATATATATATATATATATCTATCTATCTGCCTATCTATCTATCTATTTATTAGTCTATTTATATGGCATTCTTTATATCTACCTACCTAGCTATCTGTCTATCTATCTATCTTTCTTTGAATCTATCTATCTATTTGATTCTCTATATGCCTATCTATTTGTGTATCTATCTATTTGTCTATTAATCTATCTGTCTATTTATCTATTTATCTTTCTACCTATCTATCCATCAAAAAATCTATCAATCTGTCTATCTATTTATCTATCTAAACATATATCTTTCTATCTATCTATTTGTATACCTATCTGTTTGTCTAGGTGTCTATCTATTTATCTATCTGTCTGTCTATCTATCTATTAGTCTATCTATTTGTCTTTCTATCTATCTATTATATATCTGTGTATCTATCTATCTATCTATCTATCTTTGTATTTGTCTATCTATCTAATTATCTATCTGTTAATTTATCTATTTATCTCTCAATCATTCAATCAATCTATCTATCCATCTTTCTGTTTATCTAGCTATCTATCTTCTAGTCTATCTATCTATCAATCTATATGTCTTTTATTTATCATTCTATATATCTATCTATTTGTCTATCAATCTGTCTATCTATTTGTCTATCTTTATAAAAATCTATCAATCTATCTTCTTCTCTCTCTATCTAAATGGTCTATATATCTATGTATATGTCTATCTGTCTATCAATAAAATTATCATTTGACTATCAATCTCTTGATAAAATTGTCTATCAATATGTTTATTAATCTATCTATCAATCTATCTATTAATCTTTATATGAATTTATCTTGTTATCTATCTTTTTTTCTATTTGTCTATCTAGCTATCAATCTATCTGTCTGTCTTTCTGCGTACCTATCTAACTATCTATTGATTTGTTTGTCTTTATGTCAATCTTTTTGTCTGTTTGTTTGTTAATATGTCTATTTGTCTATCAATCAATCAATCTATCTGTGTATCTATCTGCCTATCTATCTATCTATATATCTGTTTATCTATATTATATCTAATTGTCTATCTACCTATGGATCAATCAATCTATCTATCTATCTATCTGACTACCTATCTATCTCTCTATCAATCTATAGATCAATGTAGCAATCTATTTATTTATCTATCTATTTATCTATTTATCTAACTATCTATTTATCTATATTTGTGTCAATCTATAAGTTTATCTATCTGTCTTTCCTTTTGTCTATCTATTTATCTATTTATCTATCTATCAGTCTATATAATTGTTTATCAACCTATCTATCTTTTAAACTAAATATCTATCTGTCTGTCTATCTTTTTATCTTTCTATAAGTCTATCTATCTGTCTATCTTACTATTCGTCTATATTTCTATCTATTTATCTATATATATATATATATATATATATGTCTGTATGTCTGTTTAATATATATATATATATATCTGCCTCTCTATTTGTTTATCTATCTATCTATCTATCTACCATTCTATATATTTGTCTATCTTTATGTCTATCTATCTATCTATCTATATATCTATCTAACTATATTTCTATCTATTGGATTTACTAATTTATCTATATATCTTTCTAACTATCTATCTATTTGTCTATCTATTTGATTATCAATTTATCAATCTATCTATGTATATATATATATATGTCAATTTTGCTATATAACAATCTCTCTATCTATATGTCTTACTACCTATATATCTATATGTCTATTTATTTGTGAATCAATCAATCTATATATCTATCTAGTTATTTATCTAATATCTATTTATTTGTCTATCTTTATGTCTATGTATCTATCTATATTTCTATCTATCTATCTATCTATATATCTATATATCTATATGTCTATCAATCTGTGTATCTATCTATCTATCTATCTATATTTTTTATAATCTATTGATCTATCTATCCATCTATCTATACAATTATGTATATATATATATATATATATATATATATATCTATCTATCTATTTGTCAATTATTCAATCAATATATCTCTCTAGCTTTCTGTCAATTTATCAATTTATTTATCTATCTTTCTAGCTATCTATCTATCAATATTTCTATCTATCTATTTGTCTATCAATCAAACAAACAAACAAACAATCAATCTTTCTTTCTAATAATCTTTTGATCCATCTATCAATCTATTTATACATCTATGTATATATCTATCAATCAATCTATTTATCTATCTATTTTTCTATTAAATTGTGCATCAATCTGTCTATCATTCTATCTATGAATCTATCTTGCAATCTTCTTATTGATAAGCATATTTATCTATCTTTCTTTATATCTAAATGTCTTTCTATTTGTCTATCTATCTATCTATCTGTCTATCAATCTATCTCTTTGTATGTTAATCAGCATATTTGTCTATCAGTCTTTTTATTTGTCTATTTGTTTTTTTGTCTGTTCATCTATTTATCTATCTGTGTATTGACATGTCTTTATTACTATCTATCAATATTTTAGTCTATCAATCTATCTATCTGTATATCTATATGTCTATCTATATGTATATATGTCTATCTATCTATCTATATTTCTATCTTGCTATCTATTTTTCATATATATATATATATATATATATATATATATATATATATCTATATCTATATCTATATCTATATCTATTTATATATCTGACTATCTATGTGTCTATCGATATGTATATATTTCTATCTATCAATCTATCTATTTGTATGTTTATCTATCTACCTATCTATCTATTCGATATGTATATATTTCTATCTATCAATCTAGCTATTTGTATGTTTATCTATCTACCTATCTATCTATCTATCTATTAATCTGACTATCTTTCAGACTATCTATTTGTCTATCTATGTATCTATGTATCTATCAATATATATATATCTCTATATCTATCTATCAATCTATCAATCTATCATTCAATCTTTCTATATTTCTATCAATTTATTTCCTTAACTATATATCAGTTTATCTCTCTATTTTCTTATCTATCTATCTACCTATATGTTTATTTGTCTATCTATCTATTTGACTCTCTTTATATCTATCTATTAATCTATGTCTATGTGTATATGTGTCTATTTGTCTATGTGTCTATGTGTCAATCTATCTATCTATCTGTATGTCTATCAAGCTAGATATATATATATCTAGCTATCTTTGTGCTTATATATCTATCTATCTATCTGTCTATGTTTCTATATATCTTTCAATCTATTTGTCTATCTGTCTATCTATATATCAATCTATCTATCATATCTATCTGTCTGTCTATCTATCTATCTGTGTATCTATCTATTTATCTATCTGTCTATCTACCAATCTATCTATCTATCTATCCATCAATTTGTCTATCTCTCTATCGATCTATCTTTCTATCTATATATTAGTCTATCACTCTATAACTCTACGTGTCTATAGATCTATCTATCTATATGTTTATCTATCTATGTGTCTAACTAATTATATGTCAATCTCTTTATTAATACATCTATATATTTCTCAATTTATGAATCTATCTATCTATTTATCATTATATCTATTTAATTCACTAACTTACAAATAATCTCTATGTTTATCTATCTAACTATTTAACTATATTTTCTATCTTTCAATCTATTAGTCTATCTATCTATTTGTCTTATATGTCTATTTATCTAACTATTTATATGTCTATCTATCTATCTATCTATTTGTTTATATATCTATATGACTATTTGTCTATTAATAAATCTATCTTTCTTTCTATCTCTATATCTATCTATATGTCTATTTGTATATCTATCTCTTTGTATGTTTATTTATCTATGTATCTATCTAACTATCTATCTATTTTTTTATATGTCTATCTATCTATATGCCTATCTATATATATGTCTATCTGACTATCTATCTATTAATCTTTTTGACTATCTATCTGTCTCTCTATTTATCTATCTATATGTCTATCTAAATATCGATCTATATGTATATCTATCTATCTATTTATATATCTATCTATCAATATGTCTATCTGTATATCTACCTATCTATCTATCTATATATCTACATGTCTATCTATATGTCTATCTATCTATTTGTATATATGTCTATGTGTCAATCTATCTATGTAACTATCATTTTTTCTATCTATCTATCTATCTATCTATTTGTATATATGTCTATGTGTCAATCTATCTATGTAACTAACTTTCTTTCTTTCTGTCTATCTATATAACTATCTAACTATCTTTCTATATACCAGTCTACCAGTCAATCTATTTATCAATTTATCTAGATATCTATATATCTATATATCTATCTATCTGTCTGTCTGTCATTCTAAAAATTTATATGTATATCTTTTGGTCTGTTTATTTGATTAACTATCGAAATATCTATTAGTTAATAAGACTTTGTATCTATTTACTAATCTACCTTTCTTTCTATATTTCTATCATTCTATCTATATATCTTTCTATTTATCTATCTATCTATCTATTTGTCTATTTCTCTTTCTATTGGTCTATATATCTATCTTTTGATATGTCTATTTGTTTATCTATCAATATAGCCATTTGTCTATTTGTCTATCTATATATCCATCTATCTGTCAATCTGTCTATCTATATAACTATATATCTATATATCTCTTTCTATCTATCTATCATCCTATCTGTCTATCTATTGATAAATTAAAGTATCTATTTATCTATTGATCTATTACACTATCTATCTATCTATTATAATATCTAATTGTCTATATATATATATATATATATATATATATATATTTCTCTATCTATGTAAGTGTCTATTTATCTATCTCAATTTCTATCTATTTTACAATTTGACTTTTTATCTATCTGTCTATTTGTATTTCTATCTATCTAATTATCTATATATCTATTTGTCATTTTGCCTATCTATCTTTATGTCAATCTGAATATCTATCTATTTGTCTATTGTCTATCTATCTATATGTCTTGCTATCTATCTATCTATCTATCTAAAGATCTATTTATCTATCTATCTATGTGTGTATTGATCTATATATTTATCTATCTATCTCTCTATATATATTTCTATCTATCTGTCTATCTCTCTATCTATATTTCTATCTATATATATATTTGTCTATCTATCTATCTATCTGTTTGTCTATCTATCTGTCTATATATAAATCTATTTACTTGTCTATTTACTATCTAACCATATATCTTTCTCTCTATCTAATGATGTATCAATCAAATTATCTATTTATCTATTTATCTATGTGTCTATCTATATATATATATCTGTCTGTCTGTCTGTCTATCTATCTATCTATCTTTCTAACTATCTAATTACCTTTTTACTATCAGCCTATCTATATATCTATCTAATTTTTAAATTTCCTATATGTGTTTCAATCAATTTGTCTATATATATATATATATATATATATATATCTAACTATCTATCTATCTGTTTATCTATTTTTATGCTTATATGTCTATCTATCTATCTATTTATCCATCTATCTATCTATGTGCCTATTTTTATATCTATAGATCTTTCTATATATCTATCTGTCTGTTAGTCTATCTATCTATCTATCTTTCTATCTAAGTGTCTACTATCTATTTGTCTATCTTTGTATATATCTATATTTCTTTCTATCTATCTATCTATATATGTGTGTATAGATATTTGTCTATCTACCTATCATCCTATCTATTTATCTATCTCTTTGTCTATGTATCTGACTATGTATGTACCTATCTATCTATTTTACTATTATCAATCTCTCTATCTATCTATTTGCCTATCTATCTATTTGTCTATCTATTTATCTATCTAGCTATCTGTATATTTGTATATCTATCAATCTGTATATTTGTCAATCATTCTATTGATCTTTAAATCTATCTATCTCTCGATATATATATCTAGCTATCTATCTATTTGTTTATTAATCTAGTCATTAGTCTATCTATCTGTCTATTTATCTGTTTATCTATCTTCTATCTTTCTATTTAATTATTTGTTTATCAGAATATCTATCTTTCTCTCTATTTTCCTATATGTCTTTTTACCTATATGACTTTTTACCTATTTGTCTAATTATGTATATATATCTTTATGTCTCTCTATGTATCAATCTATCTGTATATGTCTTTGTGTTTATGGGTCTATGTGTCTATGTGGGTATGTGTCTATGTGTCTATCTCTTTATATATCTATGTAACTATCTATTTTTCTATCTATCTGTCTAATTGTCTAACAATCTTATAATCTATCAGTCTATCAATATATGAGTTAATCAATAATAAATCTATCTATATCTATATATCTATCTTTCTATTTGTCTATTTATTTGTCTATATGTCTATGTCTATCTATCAATCTATGCAACTGTCTATCTATCAATCTATTTAACATTTTAACTTTCTTTCTATCAATTTTTGAATCAATCAATTTGTCTATATATATATATATATATAAATATATATATATATAGATCTATCAATCTCTATAACTATTTATTTGTCTGCCTAACTAACTAACTATCTATCTATCGGTATGTCTGTCTATCTATCTTTCTATCTATCTATCTATCCATCTAGCTGTCAATCTTTCTATATATTTATTTGTATACCTATTTATCTTTCGTTCAATGTGTCTATCTATCTATCTTTGTTTCTTTCTATTAGTCTTTTAGTTGATAAGTCTATGTGTATATCCATCTATTTTTTTTCCAATCTATCTATATCTCTATCTATCAATTTATCTATCTATATATATGTATATCTCTTTATGTGTATATCATTCTATATGTCTATCTTACTATCTATTTATTTTTCTTTATCTCTAACCTTCTATTTATCTATTTATCTATGGATCTAGCTATTTATATATCAATTTATTAATTTATCAATCAATTTGTTTATGTTTCTATCTGTCTAATTTAATAACTAACTAACAATATATCTATCTATCTATCTATATGTATGTCTATCTGTTTATTTGTCTATCTGTCTAACTATTTAACTATCTTCC